>JAJLWK010000284.1:0-17878 GCA_030570675.1 Myxozyma neglecta | reverse complement strand
GCGGATCAGGTGGCCAGGCCAGACTCATCATTGAATGAGGCCAGAGGCTGGTAAACAAAGTCGCGCCATACAGTGGTGAGCAATTGGCTAGTTCCGATAACTACTTACACAGTAGTTTGAATGGTTGGGCGAAGCATTGCCAGAGCATGTGTATAAAATTCCGATTCTCCAGCGGGCAAGACCTCCATGTAACAATAAAGAAGTAATGATTATGTAATATATATTTAAACACTAATAACCACTACTAAACTATATTGCTGTAAAGACTGGAGAGGGAAAAGCGATGTTGGTCGCGATGCTTTCAACTAGCTTATCGAAGGCGGCAGCCCGTGCCTATGTAGATTGTTGACTCTAATATGGGTTTGGTGTTCATCCTCATTACAGTCCTAAACACTTAATATCTAACATGGCCAGTTGTAATCATTTTCAAGCCGTGTGCTTATGTTTTTAATGTCAAATAAAATTATACTTTGATTTCTGTTTAAATCATTAATGATCCAGAACAAACAAGCTATCTGCTTTAAAACGTAAGTTATATGAGGTATTCTTTTCTACATTATAAACTAGCAAGATGTTGCACAATACTCTGTGATACCGAATAGTTATAGGAAAATAATTACAGCGCTGTTCTTACTGAACATGTCCTTACAGTAATCAGAGTTTTCCATTAATTTTCATTATCTCTCATTTACACTAGAAATATAAAACTACAAATTATTGGTAAAAATTCAGATTTTAAACATGCATCTCTGGCTTTTATCTCTCTAATCAGCAAATGCTTTTCTGAACTGATCTGGTATTGCTCTCCATTAGCTAAAGAGCTCAAATTACTAAACAAGGCACTCTCAAATCCCCTAGTACTAATTTTCAGACCGTGATGTCTGCGCAGAGTAACAAGACTAAATCAAATAAGCACTCTTGCCCAGCTATTTTGCATGAACAGGCGTGCTTCATAACCCTATTGAGCAAATACCCTACGAAATCTTCGATTCCAATCTTGTTCACACAGAGGCTGCATTTATCTGCACTGCTGTAGATAAAAAGAATATCTCATCTCTACAGCTTATCAATAATTTTTTTTAATTGTTTGAATACAGCTCTATTACCGTTTTCTCTCAACTAATGTCAATAACAGGTGACAATGTAACTTGAAGTTGCACATTTGCTTTCCAGGCATAAGTATGAGAAGAAAAATCTTTGAAATCATGAGAATCAAAATTCAATTTCAACAACTAAATATGCTTCAAATTTTATCTCTTCAATACTGAAACCATTCATTCTTGCTTTCATTAAACAGTCCTTCTTAACTTACTCACTGAATATAACGCAAAATTGTAGAATGAACTCAATACTGAAAGTTTTAACGCACCATCAAAAATACAGGAGAAATACAGTCGCTGCTCTTATAGCTACTATTAGTGGTACTCAGTGTCTTTGAATTGACTAATGCACCTGCAACGTTCCAGACTTTTATAAATAATAGATACTGTGATCAGAAGCATAAAGGACTCTATAAAATTCAACGAAAAGCACAACATGGTAAATTTAATACAATTTTCTTGTAAAATTTCTGAAACGCCACTGGAGCATTAGTCAATCCAAAAAGCATTATGCAACTTAATTAGTAGCCAAGTTACACAAATTTAGAACATAATTTCCTTTGCTCGTTAGGACTTGACCATCTGCTCAACTGACATCGATTTAGATCCATATGTCTTTGTCAACTAACCAATGCACTAGCAACATGTCTTTGTCAACTAACCAATGCACTAGCAACGTTTCAGCGCTTTATGAGGAGAGTTGAATCAGAAGATAACATTCGCTCTAATAAAATGATGCTTCAAATGATTAAGAACTTGATGATCTCTGAAACGGGAAAAGCAATGAAATTGTAAATACTTGTAAGGACTCCCATCACAAACGCTGGAAATTTGCTAAAGCATTGGGCAATTAAAAATCATTATATGCAAAGTGAATAACTACATAGATTAATAATCTTATCATGCCTGTATTGTTAGTTGTGCAACTTTCGTCAATTTAACGACACCTTGTGATGAAGTTCAAAAGCTGTCTCTGATGATCATCATCACTGATACAAATTGTCTTTTAAATTAAGCAATGTACATGCAACTTTCCAATCATAAGTGAAGAGAGCTATATCAATTGATTATCTTCGCCCAAACATGATAATAACGATTCATAGACAAAAACTAGAGGAATCCAGCAACATCTTAGGAAGAAGCAAACCAAAATAACTGGCAAAATCTCAAATATTCCCTTCACAAAGAATAGAAAGTCGCTAGAACATTGGCCAATCCAAAAAGCATTACGTGTATTGATAATAACCCATACAAACTGTCGACGAGATGTTTACGCTCAGCTCTCGCCAACGTACCTCCTTCTAACCCTTAACCACAGAAGATACTAACCCAACTAGAGTCAGCAGCAACAAGCCTTCGTCTAACAAATACAGTTTAATAGTGTCAATGAAAAAAGCAAACTATCAATTTCATTTATACCTCTAATTCTGGGCATGATAGAACAATTGATATTACAGTTGACGGTTTGAAATATAACAGCGTTTGTTTCATTAAAAGTCCATAGACTATGTGATATGTGCATGAGCATCAAAATGCGAGGAATCCTGCAGGAAGAATGCCAGCTCTTCCCACATCTTGTCTAAGGATCGGAATGCTATCAATTAAACCCACCCCTGAACTTTCTCCTCATTCTCTATTTTTTTCTTCCTGTAAACCAATTTAAATCTACCATTCAATACTTTAGCAATAACGTAAATCAATAAATATATTGACTAACCATTAAACCCAAACTTGCAACAAATGGAATAATTTCGTGTATATATATGCAAATCCAAATAATAATCGTCACCGCAGCAACCATTTAGATAAATAAAAGAAAATTAACTAATAAAAAAAAGGTTAAATGAACAAAAGTAAACATTACTAGCAAAACAACAAAAAGAAAAAAAGGTATTAAAATAAAACAAGACCTTCGCCAAACCCCAGTCATGACTTAATATACAAAATAAAGGATGGAGAAAAAATTAAAAGAAACACATACAAACACAAACACAATAACAATGCCAGAAGGGTCCAATTTTCATATTAAATAGTCATCATTATCACGCAACCAAAATAGTAGAGGACCCATTACTTAGATGCATTGAAGTCATCATCGCTTCCTTCTCAATCAGATCCATAGGCGGTCGGAGATAGAGCTCATTACTATTTCGCGCACTGGAGTGATTGCTGTAACTAGGATGGGTTGCTATGCTGAAATTCTCCTTTGTGTCGTGAGAATGCATAGGTAGGATGCGTGATGGAACTCTGGAAATGATGCCTTGCGCGTGACGTTCTTTGCGTGAGGCGTCGCCTGCTCGGTCGTAGAGATAGAGACCCAAGAAAGTAAGTGCGATTCCCCAGGTTTGCATTGAAGTGAGCTCTTGTCCGAACCAAATAATAGCAACGATAATGACAAAAACACGCTTGAAAAGACTCGCGATGGAATAAGTTACAGGTGAGACCATGCCTAGGATCTGAAAAGCAAGGAAGTTCTGACCAAAGTGGACGGTACCGTTGAGGAAAAAGAGAGTGCAGAGAGTGCGGATCGGCATAGCAACGTCTAGACCGTCTGCCACGATGGGAAGAGTGCCGGTGGTCAAGTAGTCACGTAGTAATCCGGCACCTTCGTAGTAAAACCACAATGGAGAGGTGAAAACAAACGCCATAAAGGAACAGTAGCATAATAAGTTGATCTTGTCGAGTTTTTTCTTTGGCTCAAGATCAGAAGTGGGAGAGTTGGTGAGCAGTTTCTTGGAGAAAATGTTCTGTGAGACAAAGATGACGGCAGCAACAAGAGCACACAGAATGCCAATGAGCTGACCACGGAATTCAAAAGAGCAAGCAAGCATAACACCAAGAGTAAGAGGAACAAGCGAAAGATAGGTAGAAAGAGAGTAATGAACGCCGAAAACAAAACGGTACGCCAGAACGGTAAAAAGAGGCGAGAGGCCTTTGATTGTGTGAACGAGAGACACTGGGATACGCGACGTGGCGATGTGAGAGAAAATATGGCCGCTAAGCTGAAAAACAGCCATAGGAGCGACAGTGAGAACGACGGCGCGAGTAGGCCGCGTGATGCCGTTGTGGGAGAATGGCAAGAGACGTTTCATGCCCGGGAGCGGCGCGCGTGTGAGCGAGGACGTCGCCAAAGCCCAAGCAACGACGAATGCAAACTGGAGCATTGTCAGGGTGATTGGATAGGGGAAGACGTTCAGTATGGATTTTGTGAGGGTGTTTGAGACGGCTGAGCTCCAGTACCAGGCGAGAGCGAGCACTATGAGGGTGACGGAGATGGGAGGCGCCAGCTGGTGTATGCCGTGCGCCGTAGTTTCGACGATAGATTGCCGACGCTGATGCATTGTGCTTTGTTGAGCAGACGCTGCTTGTTTTCAGATGATGGATTCAATCACGGTCAGCGACAAGACGAGAGATAGGCCGCAAGATTCTTAGAGGCGCGGGGGGGTGCGAGATGCAGGAGACAGGTTGCGGGCGAACGAGTGACTGAGCGAGCGACTGGTGAACTAAACAAAGCAGATAAGGCAACGGCGAGGTCGGACACAGACAGGACAGATTCTGCTGCTAGACTGAGTGATCCAGGCGCACCGCGAAACTGAGCAGAGAATAACGCAAGAAAAGAGGAAACAAAGAGCAAAAGCAAGCGAGAGTGGAATAAAGAAGAGCGAAGCGGGAGAAAAAGCAGGTTTTGCAGAAAAGCCCAAAAATGGTCTGAAGCCGCGCTGCTGCAGCACGCACCGCCCAAATGCGGCACCAGCCGCACCGCCACGCTGCTTTTCTTAGATTTTGGCGCAGCACGGCGCCACCGCAGACAAAGGCTGGTGCTTATGTCATTGTCACACACTTGCTGACTGTCGCCGTTCGCGGCTGGCTAGCAGAGCGTTTGCCGGGTCTACCGATGAACGTACAGCACCTTGTTTGCTGATCTTTCTGCAGCGCTCGTTCTCCGTACTTCAGAGTGCAGTTTCCAGTGGGCTATTAACTGTTGCCGGCCCATAGAACCGTAGATTAAAAAAGGGGCATTATGCGGCTAAGAAAGAGCAGCCGAGCGAGTAGTTAACTTTGTTCACTGACGTCAATATGCTTTTGCACTTTAGTGGCCTCTGCGCGGTGGACCAGCAGCCGTCTGATCGACACGTTTCGATTATGCTGTTCTATTTTCACTACCCCGGACACTCCGATTCTTTTAAATTGGACAAATCGTCCCTCGGGCACTGGCACCCGGTGAAATTACTGTATTTGTACAAGAAAAAAACACAAACTGAACAAACTTAACAAACTACAAAAAACGTAAACAGAAACAGAAACAAAAACAAAAAGCACACCGCAACACAACATGCTTTCCCGCACACACCACGCCTGCATATACCTGCATATACACCTGGAAAATCATATACGCTAGTACCAGCCTTACTCTGCGCTTGTTCCATTTGTAGAATCCGCATTCGCATTAGCTGCTGACTGCCCGCTCACCGCTCCTCCTTCTGCGGATGCTCGTAACTCATGCTCTCTCCGCACTGGGGCAAAGTATTCATGCTGCATGGCCTCCTTTGCTGTCAGTCGTTCTTGGTGATCATATCGTAACAGCTTGTCTAAAAAGTCAATTGCCTCCGGGCTCACGTATTTCTGATTGTCCGGTGTAATAAATCTTTGCCATGGCTTGCGCGCAAATCGTCCAATTAACTCGTCGTACTGTGCGTCAAGCTCAATCTCATATTTCACCAAGTACGCATTTAGCGCATTTGTCCCCAGCACCCGCGCAATTTTCACAAGCTGATCTGCATTAGAACTTCCATGGAAAAACGGTTCTTTGCGGAATATCATAGACGCATACATCGCGCCAAGCGACCACATATCTAACGAGTAATCATACTCTTGGAAATCAACGAGCAGTTCTGGTCCCTTAAAGTATCGTGACGCAACTCGAACGTTATATTCTTGACCGGCATGGTAAAATTCAGCAAGACCCCAATCGATTAAACGCAACTGTCGCTTTTTGTGGTCGATCATCACATTGTGAGGTTTGACATCCCGATGCATTATACCTTTGGAATGACAGAAATCGAGGGCCTATATATTAGCATCATCATTTACAGGTTTCTTCCTAACAAACCCACCTTTAACAACTCGTAAATGTAGTACCGAATATCATAGTCTGTAAATCGCGGATACAAAAGTCGGAAATCAATGTTATTCACGTACTCAAAAATGAGCGATGGAGTCCGGCTCTAGTCAAATTAATTCTCCAAACATGGCAAAAAAACTTCAAATCGAAATGAACAGAACGCACCTGCGCGTCGCGCACAATATCATAGAGATGGATAACATTTGGCCCACCGGCTAGGTTCTGTAAGATTTTCACCTCACGTTTGATTTTCTTCTTTTTGACCGGCTTCAACACTTTGATGATACACTTTGCGTTATTGACAAGATTGACGCCTTCAAACACCTCTGAATATTTTCCACGGCCAACCTTCTTCACGATTTCGTAGTTTTCAATGTCTCCCCAACTTATCTGAAATGAGTCTGCACAGTCGTCAGCATCCACCTCCACCACCTGACGCACGCGAGCGCACAAAGCAGAACTTACCATAGTCAGAATAAGAAGCGGGCATCTGTTCATTGACATGCGCATATGTCCGCGCTATTGACACAGTGTGCGCCATAGTCGGTCCCTCTTCACCTCTTTTGCGTTTTCGGTCCGTAGTAGCAACTGTGCTCTTGTCGTCCGGAATCGTGTCTGGCTCGTATGAAGATTTGCTTTTCGCACGACTAAACAGCCTGAGTTTCAACTGTCTTTCTTATTAATCGGAGCCTTTTGCAACGCTGGAACAACAAGCAAAATTCAGTGCAGCGCAATTGCAATTGCCTACAGACTCAGCCACGTACGTTCACCGGATCCAGATCTTTTGCGCGAGCAGCAACCTTGTGTACCAGAGCGACGGGTCTTTCACCTGGCTGGGTCGGACTGTCGGAGTGAACCACGCGTGCAGACGATCTAAGGTCTCTTGCGGCTCTAAGCGCGCTGTCGTAATGTGCTCTGTAAAAGTCACGTGGAGTTGTTTACCCTGTACAACGCTCCAAGTCGCGTCTTTCTGTAACGCGACGCGACAATATAATGTTGAGTGAGGAGGATTCAACTGGTGCGGGCACTTCAGTAACTCGTGAAACAAGCGCTGTAGAAAGTGGATTGGAGTCAGATGCTGACCTTGCGGATGCTAACTCAGAGCAAGTCATTCTCGCAATCAACTACCGCGCCAACGCCCTTGGATTTGCTTATTATTCATCTAGCGAAAACAAACTCGCTGTAATTGAAGACTTACACGCTAATGCTGATCTCATTGAAAAGTATCATGCTGGTTGGGATATTATTGATAGCGGTTCGTGCCACTACTTCTGGTCTTGTTGCATTGAACTGATGTAACAAAATCAAGTTGTGTTTCAGGTCAAACCTACGGTTATTCTGCTCCCTTCGCGTATCGACGACTCCATAGAGGAGGCTTTAAAATCACTTCAAGGTACGAACTGCTGATATTATGTTCTTTTGAATCAATATCTAACATATTCTCAAGACACTAAACTTGATATACGTCCTTCAAATGAGTTTAATTCGGCAGCAGGTGTCAAGCGAATATTAGCCTTGCGAGCAAATAACGCCGATCAGGTAGCAGTTGAAATCATCACCCCGGATGAGATAGTCCCAGGCGACGATTCTAGAACCCGCAGTGCTCTGATTGATATATCCACAAGGATAAATCTTGAGAAAGAAGTTTCTGTATGTCTGTTGTACTTTTTCTGTTTCGTTACTAATGCTGTGGAAAGATTGGATGCGCTGGTGCCGTTCTGTCTTACGCCCAAAAAATGGTTGCATTGGCTGACGGACTGTCAAATCATAACGATGCAGAATTGCGCATTCTAGACGTTGAATCTGTGAAACTGTATGATTCCAATCCTTATTTCGGGTCACCACTACTAACAGTCCAGGGACAATCTGATGTTTGTAAACTCTGATACCATTTGCTCACTACAGATATTCCAAGACGAAAGTCATCCGAATTTCAGTGGGCTAGTAGCAAACAAGCACAAAGAAGGCCTTTCATTATTTGGTATCTTAAACTCAACAGTTACTCCATTTGGTCATCAACTTATGAAAACTTGGTTTCTTCGTCCATTACTTTCGCTAGAAAAAATTGAAGAAAGACTGGAAGCAGTGTCGTTTTTTTCAAGACCAGATAATCAAGAAGCTACCGCAGGAGTCAAATCTTGCCTGAAACGAGTGAAGAATATCCCGAAGATTGCTGGGAATATGCTACTTGGTAAAGCTACTTTAAGTGATTGGAAGGCATTACTTGATGTGCGTACTTCTCTATTGACAGAAAAGGTGCAAATACTGATTAGTAGTTTGCATATCAATGTTTAAAAATCAGAACAATGCTTGTTAATTTACTTAACGTGACAGGTATCAGAATTGTTGAAGATGTACTAGAATCATTCGAAGCAGGTTCGTTACGAGAAGTGTGTGAACTAATTACCAATACTGTACGTACTGTCGTTTTAAGCTCCACAGTACTCTAACATGGTAGATTGACTTCGATATGTCGCGCGTTGAAAACCGAATAGTGGTTCGTCCAGAGATTGACACTGATCTTGATCATTTGAAACATCAATATGATGGCATAGAAGAACTTTTGCGTGAAACTGCTAATCGAATCTCGAATGAGTTACCAAACGTATACGCAAATGCAGTAGACACTGCTTATGTCCCACAGATTGGTTACTTGGTGAAAATCGATTTAGATCTCGAAACGAATCAAGCGATATATTTCAACGAAGATTGGCAATTTCAATTTCAAACTGATCAGCATGCATACTATAAATCTGCTGAAGTTCGAGAACTTGATGAAACATACGGAGACTTGTACACTATGATTTGCGATCGCGAGATTGAGATTGTGCACAGTCTGCAGACTGATGTACAGCCGTATTTAGAGTTATTGATAACATGCTGCAAAATCACTGCTGAACTGGATTGGTACATAATTTAAGTCTGTTTAGGATTTAACTAACATAAATAGCCTTGTATCGTTTGCGGAATCTGCTCTTGTTTATGGATACCACAGACCGACTCTGACTGAGGAGAACGTTATAATCATTGAGAAAGGTCGCCACCCGCTATACGAACTTTCTGTTCCCTCATTTGTTGAAAATGACACAAACTTAAGAGGCAGCGAAACCGACCAAACTGAGTCGGACTTTCCGTCAATGATTTTGCTGACCGGTGCAAACTCTTCTGGGAAATCGGTTTATTTAAAACAGGTCGCATTAATTGTATATATGGCCCATTTAGGATGCTTTGTTCCTGCGACGTCAGCTACTATAGGCTTGACAGATAAGATACTGACAAGAGTTATGACTCGTGAGACAGTAGCTAAAGAACGATCCGCTTTCATGAGTGATATTATGCAAATCTGCACCGCGCTACAGTTAACTACATCTCGCAGTCTTCTTGTAATTGATGAATTTGGCAAGGGCACCGAAGCCTGCGATGGCGCCGGTTTGTTTGGCTCTTTGGTGGAGTATCTGTCGTTTAACGAGTGTGGTGGTAAAGGACGACCTAAAGTCATTGCGGCAACTCATTTCCACGAAGCTTTGGAACCAGATATTACAAGGATATCTGATAAGCAGGTAAAATTGATGCATATGGAAATATTAATTGATGATCAGCAGAGTGAGAATCAAAGTGAGCAAAAAATTACTTATTTATACCGTCTCTGTGAAGGCCGTTCAACTTCAAGCTTTGGAATCTTGTAAATTTATTGATCTACCGTGCATATGGGCGATAATGCTAACAAGCTATAGTTGCGCTGCGGTGAATGGTATCTCCAAAGAGATCACCACACGAGCCGAAGAGCTATCTTCATTGATAGCTCAAGGAGAAGACCTATCTGAAGTCTGTGGGAAATTGGATGAGAGCGAATTACGAGTAGTTAAACAGGCTGTGCGTTACTTAACGAAAAATAACGATTTTAGACGTATCATTAACGTTTTATAGGAACAAGTTGCAAGAAACTTCCTCAAAGAGAATTTCACGTCTGGATTTGGCAATTTAACTGCCCGTGATAAATTACGCCGTATACTACAATACTAACACTGCTGCTCAAAAGTGTTTAAATTTTATAGCTCCAAATTAAATGCACAAACAAATTTATCTGAACTTTATACTCTTTGTAGTATTCTTCTTGATACCCGTCTTTTCACCACCATAAGCGCCCTCAGCTGGCTTATAAATAGCTTTCATCGACGCCAATTTCTTCTTTGCCTTTTCGTATTTCTTGCGCTTTTTCACTCGCGAATTACGGTTATCCTTATTTCTCTTCGGCGTGAGACCCTTATTCTTCAAAATTTGATAGTTAATAGCACGTTTGCCATCTTCACCAACTTCTTCTTGAAGTTTGGCGAGGTTTCCTTCTTTAGCTGCTTTCTTGATAGATTCTTGAAGATTAATTTTGTCCTGTTTGCGCTTTTCTTGAGCTGATTTGACCAAGTCGTAGTAATCATCATCTGAATCGCCAGCATCACGACTCGTCTGTATGTCACTATTACTTTGAGCAAACGAAGACGCTGTAGTGAGATCGTTATCATAATCATCTTCATCGTCATCACGTCCATCTAAGAAATCAGCATCACCTTCAGTAGCTTTAGTTTGACCACGCATTTCAGCAAGTTGCGAAAGTCTGTTAAGACGTTCCTTTTCACGCTCACGATATGGTAAATCAACGTCACCAGAAAATCGCTCTTTCCGCGCGGCAGACTTTTGGTCAATCTTGGATGTGTAGAATCGAAGAGTTTTGCGTTTTGTAAGTTTGTCGGAGAGATCAACGTCATCGAGGGCTGTGGAATCGGCAAAGTCGTTTGTAGTGGTTGAAGCAAATTTTTTCTTTTTGGAAAGAGGAAGTGTGGATGGGATGTTGAGGTCAACGTCGATTGAGGGCAATGAGCGTTTTCGTTTGGATGCAGTTGACGATGCGTCTTCGAGTTGTGCACCAAAGCTCTGCTCTTCTTCCTCGTCGTCATCTTCGTCATCTTCTTCGGCTTCCTCGTCAACTTCAACGTCTTCCTCATATTCCAGCTCATCGTCCTCGCTAGACTCAGCACCTTCCGCTGCCTCTTCACTTGCAACAAGTTCAGGCGTTGAAATAGTATCTTCCTCATTAGCCTGTGAGATCTTTTTCCAGTATCGCCTCAGCACAAGTAAATGGTTCATAACTTTTCTATCTTTGACAGTTTCTTCTTCAACATCTTGATCGCAGAATAATGTAAAGTAAGCTGAGATACAAGCCAAGTAACTAGCCAAAGCAACAAACTTCACTGATTCTTCACCAGCAGCATGCATTTCCTCAAAGACAGGTACTAAAGCGGCATACTCCTTTGCTAACGGAAATAACTCAGGATAACGAGTTCGTAGGAGCGAAACTTGTTCCTCTCTAGACATCTTCTCAATCTCGAGCTGAGGCACAACATCATATACAGCTTTCTTAAAAACTGCGTCTTCCTCTTTAGCAGCCGAAGCCATCGCTTCCTCGAAATCGTCCAAGAAATCACCAGCGTTCATATCACTCAACATCTTCTGCTGAATAGTTCGTGCAGTCTCTTCTTCCTCCTTTGCAGCCTCTTCATCAGAAATATCGTCAGCATTATAGTACGCTCGTGCTGAAGAACCCCAGCCTGTAAGTTCGTCTACGTCGTCGAGTGCAGATTTCTTTTTAACTGCTCGCCAGTCATCGTCATCGTCGTCGTCATCTGAGTCTACAGTAGCTGGAATAGTCTTCTTTGATGAACTCTTTTTTGTAGACTTTTTTGATTTCGAAGCTTCGACTTCTTCTTCCTCTGCTTCGTCAACTTCTTCGTCGTCGTGGTCCTCGACCTCTTCGTCGCTTGATGCGTAGTCCATGGCAAGTACTTCTTCGTCACTAGCTTCCATGTCTACCCAAGTTAATTTCTTTAGTCTCCCGCTACCTAAATGACAACACACCTTGGTATCTTGGTCTAGTATCTTCCCCTAGTAAAATCTTTTCTCGCTGATCGTGAACTATTGTCTCGATTAACATCATTTCCTCAAGGCCCCTTCAATATTCAACATACAAGCATCCACCTCGTCCTTCTCCATCTCATCATACGTATTCACTCTCCTCACCGTATCCCCATAATCATCTCTTCTTCCTCGTCTCGCCATTTAGTATATAGACTACTTAAGAGTAGACTTTACTTTGATTCTCTTCAAGCGCTCACACTTTGTATATTTTTTTTTGACAGCTAAACTTTCCTCCCAATCTTTAAACTCCCAACGCCGCACCTACAGTTTTTTTTTCATAAAAGCCACAGTAATACTTACTTGTCGGTGTTATTACAAATAAAGACATTGACAATGGCTGATGTGGAGAAAGTAACCGAGGTAGCAGCGATTACAAGCAAGAATCTTGGAATAAGAAAGAACGGTAAACAATGGAAGGAGATTAAAGAACCAAAACGGATCAGTGGTCTGGGAACTAAGACTGCTTGGGAACAACGTGAAAAGGTAGCTATATACCACTATTTGGTTCTCTAGAATGGATACTAGAAAGCAATTGATGGAGTAAATTTGTGCTAACGCTTTTTATTATAGAAAAGACAAGAATTGGCGTTAGTCAAAGCTGATCAAAAACGATTACAAGAAGAGAAATCTGAAGCAACAAAGGTAGATTCAGTTTTCTTTTATAAAATTTACTCTGTTCAAATAGTTAATAAACTTAATAGGAGCGAATTGAACGGATAAAACAAAAGAGACAAGATAAAGAAGATAAAGAACGATATGCTAGATTAAGCGAGAAGATGCACAAGAAGGTATGTCGTCGACTTGCAACCACCTTTTCTTTTATATAAAGTTTGGAAAACTAACGAGTATTGTTTAGCGTGTTGAGAGACTGAAACGTCGTGAGAAGCGTAACAAGTTGTTGAAAGAGCGCTAGACGGCCTTTTTGTTACATTACTATTTAATTTGTTTATGGCGCATTTGGTTTTATCGGTTGTATCACTCAAATATAAAGTAAAATCTGAATTAATAACTCTCAAAGTTTGACATGGATAAATTAGTAAACTATTTCATTTGCTCAATATTTAAAAGACCTCTTGAAAAACTTGCGTAGAAGCGAGGCAAAATTATTGCCCGTTTTTATTATCAAGCTAACAATATCTTCACATCTATCCCAAAAACCAACAGAAGACCACAATGACGACAATCACCCACCACCACAATAAGAAAAGAGAACAACAGCAACAACAACAACGACGACGACTGTGCAACCTGGAGATCAATTTAATTCTGTACAATGATAAAAAAACAGAACACACAAAACTAATGACTCAATAAAACTATAAAAAAAATGATACATCAATTTTAAAAAAAAATTTAATGCTGCGTCTCACTTCCTTCTCCATCTGAATTTTTAACACTCTCTGGTGGATCCAACGCGGGAATCTCCGGGCTCACAGGTCTTAGCTCTGCATCTAAGCTTGAGGGACTAGGTGGTGTCATAATGTCATCTAATGGTGGTGAAGAAGGCGCAGCTGATAGCTGTGGTGATGATGGAGTCGGTAAATTCACATCTGAAGCGTCGGGGATGTGTGCAAACTCGTCATCAGATTCATCGGATGCAAGCATCTCGTCGTCATGTAAAGTACCACTTCCGTTTAATCCAACTTCCTCACTGACATCAACAGGAGCATACTGATACCGTCCAGCAACGCCGCCGTTGCGAGTGCCTAGAGGGAAAGAATTGCGATACAGTCGACTTGGTCGAGCTGGTCCGCGACGGAACCGTGACTGAAGAAGTTGCTGGACAATCAAAGGGATCGCACCAACGAAAGCCACGACGGCTGAAACTGCCATGATAGGGTACTTGAGTAAACCGTTTTCAGTTCCAAGGCCAATGCGCATGTCGAAATCAGTCTCTCCAAGTCTGATCTGTCCATATTGTCCATAGTAGTGATTGTAAAGTACCCATGCGATAATACCAGCCATAACAATTGGAAGTAAAACAAGTAAAAATATAGCAAAAGCACCAAGTCCCTTGTGAGTTCTGTCGTACTCCTTCTCATGACTCGGGCAAGGCTTCGAAATAATCTCGTCTAAATTTAAGCCTCCAACGCAAGTGGTCAATGGAATTCGACGGTATCCAGTAGGTTCAAAGTACTCAATCAAATTAGGATTCTCAGCACATTGTAAGGCATGATTAGGAGGAGAGTATCCAGGAACAAGCTGGCAAGATCCATCAGTAGCCAAGTAGTAATTAGCATCACATTCGTAGTCCTGTCGGGTGCACGAACAATTAGTGCTAACAGAATGCGGCTGTGGAACAACATCTCCAATGTAACAGAAATGATCGGGAATTTTGCGTCTGTACTCTGTCTTGTGACCAAACAAGCAGCCTTGATCGTTTAATGAACGAGCAGGAGTCCACAGCTCGAAATCATCGTTCTTGGCATTTTTGGTATCAATCTTACATTTGGTCTTTGTGGTGCCGGTGAAGTCAACAGAAATAATAAGAGTCTTATCACCATATGAAGCTTGTGGGTGTGCGTGAATCAAAAACTTTCTGCTGGTGTCAGAAGGAACAGTGCTGATATCAAGAACAGTAACAAGCTCGTCATGGAACTTGAGCTCGTTCCATGTGGCACCTTCGTCAAATGTGTAAAGCAAGGTATCAGTAGGAACGGGAGAAGACACAAGAACAATAATAGATCCTTGGTCACCATACTCCCACATGTACGTTCCCTTTTTGATTTCCTTCCAAGTAAGACCGGCATCTCGGGTGAGGTAAGTGTTTCCCTCGCCGTACGGAGTCAAAAAGGGACCGACATTACCAACACCAATCATAAGACCAACGGCAGAGGCCGAAGAGAAAGTATCACGAACGTCCATACGTTCGGTATATCCATGCAAATTAAGAGACGCAGCTTCAATATTTCCTGCATATCCAGTAGGTTGATTGAGGGAGTCAACCTGTGGAGGAATAAGGTACGCCCAAGTAGCGCCATCATCAAAAGTGATCTTTGATCGAAGACGCTTAGCAGCACCACCTTGAACTTCTGACGGGTTTGCAACGATGTTCATAATCTCGATACCCTCAATTCCTTGCATACGTTCAAAATCGACGTATCCGGCTGCATCACGGTTGACATATTCAAGAGAGGTAACGTAGTCAGTTCCATTAGAGTTGGATTTAAGCACGGTACCAAACTCTGAACCAACATTGGGACTAACAGTGACATGCATCAGAATTGCTTTCGTGGAAGTGTCGAGAATAGTGTAAGCTTGCTCAACGGCGACTTTGAAGTTTGGAGGGAATTTGGCTTCGGCAAACGTTGCACCGTCAACAGAGACATCTGCACGCATGGACACACGATCGTCAGCAACGGTTGCGACAATGATAAAATCATTCTGAACAGTGAATCCACGGATATCTCGGAAATGAACGACCTGATTCTTCTCGTTTTTGAAGAAATCAGTAGAAGACACAAGTTGAACAGAAGGAGGAAGGTTAATGTTGCTAGCAGCAATTAGCTGTTCACAATAAACCAAATTCTCATCCGTAGGCTGTTGAATACCAGTGACAAAAGTACAAGTAAGAGCCGACTCCGTCATTGCAGTCCACGACTTTCCAGCGTTCTTACTATAATGAGTCGCAACACCGCAAGCCTTGCCCGGCAATAATTTCGAGCAATCCATCTGACCGTGCCAAATAATCCAATCAGGACGAGATTTGTGGAAAGTGAGGTATGAAACAGCAGGGTATGTGTTTGGAAGCGAAGGAGTCTTATGGGTAGTCCATTTCTGACCACGGTTCGTAGAGACAAGGATCTCGCTGGCCGCGGTCACGAGGTAGACATAGTCGGAAATGAATGGATGTGGGTAGATTGCGACAATTTCCGACGACGATGAAACTACTTTCCAAGTCTTTCCGAGATCGTTGGAAATGTGGACAGCGTTGAGCGAGGTCTTCAAGATTACGGTCTCATCACCGGGCTTCGACTCGAGGTAAAAGTACTCCTGAACCTGACCATCAAACATCTCAACCACAGTTGAAATAGCATCAGCAGAAATAGTCACCTACTCAACAATCAGCACATAAATCAGACAAATAAAAGCCATTGTGAACGCACAGGCTGGGAAACCGCTTGCAAGTGCGCGTCGTTTAATTGCTGCTCAACAGAGGCCGCAAAGACCTGCACTGCAAGCAACAACGCACAAACGCATAAGCACAGAACGGAAATTAAGCGACCGCGCGCCATCTTGAACCAAATCAAAGCAAATCAAAGCAGCAGCAAAGCGCAAGTCCCGCGCAATTGGCTTTACGGATGAGATATCTGGCGCTGCGCGGATGCAGAAGGTGGCTACTACAGTCACGTGTGAATCTTGAGGTATGAAGTAAGAAGACGCAAATGAAGGGTGTTGTACTTTAATTAAGGGTACGAACAATTCAATTTATTTGTTTATTGCTATTATTGTCGATATCTGATTCTTAGATACTCAATTCTCGATTGAAAGCGTGGAGGACGTTTGCAAATAAGTCTATTGCTGCGGTCAGTTTGCTCATCTCGCATTTAGTATCAATGTTTCTGCAGGATTATTTATATCACATGTGTTTTGATGCTTGAAGTATAAGCCATTTGGCTGAATTCTATGATGCGACATACAGAGTCTTTTATTTGAAGGCGATTTTTGGATGTGGTACATTTGGGCTCATTTGCTGTCATTATCTATGCTACTTCAAGGATGCATACGGCTGTGCTAGCTTCTTAAATTGATTTGTTACAGACCTGTTTCGTGCGAGTACAAGCTCCGACATTATTGACATGATTGACTGACAGCACTTCCCTGCGGATGATTGCGTAAACCAGAAGAAGTCTTTCTCAGTTTATTGAAGACGATCAGTGTAGCCAACTGCATAAACATATCATCTGGCCTTACAATCAAGATGAATGCAACAATCATTTTACAAACACCTCAAGAATGTGCATTTATCAGCAAAAAGCGACGACATAAATGACAGCTTTTACCCACAAGTAGAAAATCCGACAAAGAGAGAATAAAAGCAAACAATTGCGAAAGACGTTTTTACATTACGCGAAATTTGAAACCCATTTTAAATTGCCAAAACGCCAGTTTCAAAACAATGCAAGTTGGAAAAGATACATACCTTCTTCAGAACTGGAGGTACTTAAACCCGGGGAAGTTTTGAAATTGGTGCTGGATTTGCAGGTCTGATGTAAACCAGATCAGAAACCAGTTTATAGTACTTTATTGAACCGTTTTGATAAGTTTCTCTTTTTTCCAATTTCAAAAGACAGTGGTTTACAGTCTTAAACACCACAGCAATAGGCTTTGTTCCACTGATTCTTTTATCAATAGTGATATTTCGCAGCCTATAATAAATTGTGGTTGGTGGGGAAGACAACTTGCAGGTTCAACTTTACTGTGAAAAATAAAGTTTCATAAGCCACCCAAGTCTCGACAACGTGGTTGGTTACGCAACCAAAGTTTTGATTCTATAAATTCTCAGTATTTTAAGCCATTACTGATCTTTTTTATGATCATTTTCGAGATGGCAGAATATGCTGTGTACAGGTTCTGTGCTGTTCTCGTCTGTGTGATGTGTGTTTCCTTGCGATGAGCGATATAGTCAGTCGTCTTATGTATCTACTGTGGTAGTGAAAACCTGGCAGGTACAAACTGAGATGCCGAC
>JAJLWK010000283.1:0-17882 GCA_030570675.1 Myxozyma neglecta | reverse complement strand
ATCAAAGCGAACTTGAGAGGAAACGATCACCGATGAAGTGGGAAAGTGGAAAAGATGGTAGGCTTTATGAAAAGGATCATACCCAAGAAGAGCACAACGAGCAGAGACTGGAGCAAATTTACCATCATGAAGTTCAGGAGGAATGAGAGCATAGGCAGCACAACCGAAAGTGCGGAAGTATGAAACATCAGGTTGACAATCAGTCCAGCGAGCGAGAGGAATTTCCATGTCAATGGCTTGAGACAGAGTGCGATTAAGAAGATAACCAGCAGTACCCAAAGCTTCAGACCAGAGGTTGACTGGAACAGAACCACCAAGCAGGAGGGCCCGGTCCGTTCTGGTAAAGTATGATGGAAACGCTCGGCAACACCATTTTGGTACGTTGATGAATACCCAGTTCATTGCAGAACTGATGAAATGATTGATTGACAAATTCATGGCCGTTATCAGTACGAATGTTGGAGACCAGGAAGCCATGATCATTGAAGCAACATTCCTGATGGTGAACAAAATCACGGAGTGCAGGGACAGCATCAGTCTTCGTAGGCAGTGGGATAGTGAAGACCATTTGAGAATAGTCATCAACAATAGTCAAAAAATAGTGATTAAATTCATATTCTTCATACTGGAAAGGACCACAGACATCAACATGCAATAAAGTCAGAGGTTGAGAGGCCTTGAAAGTTGCAGATGAGTGACGGAGTTTCACTTGCTTGGAGAGTAGACAAGTAGAACATAACATATTGGTAGGGGAGTTGTGCAGCGGCAAATCATAGTGTCGAGCAATGGTTTGCATGATGAATTGAGAAGGATGACCAAAACGAGAATGCCAATCAGCAGAAGTAGCATTGAATGCAAGTGAGGACGAAGAGGTAACAACATTGGAAGCCAGAAATACATTGTTGGTAGTGCGAGTTGCAACAATAACATCATTTAAGAGAAGGTCTGACCATTTGAGAAGTAATGATGCACCAGCCTGAGTAAGGTGCCCAACACTAATAGGGTTGTAGGCAAAGGCATCAACAAACAGGCAGTTCAAAAGTGTTAAAGAGAAACCATTAATGGTAAGAGACACAGTACCACAGCCAAGAACAGGAGCATGACCACCAATACCAGCAAGTGTGGAGATTGCAAGTGTGGAGATTGGAGATTCAGAGGAGAACGTGGAGAAAAGAGACCAGTCAGAAATAATAAGGTGGGAAGCACCAGTGCCAAAAAGGAAAGACTGCAAAGAAGAAAGAATATCCACCTAGAAAAAGCAACAAGAGACTGAGTCGGCCCAGAGGAAGCAGAAGGTTGTCCAAGGTGCCCCTAATGCAAGAAAAACAAGGGCACAAAGTTCACTAGAATTCTTGATGGAAAAGATGGAATGTAAGAGAACGTGAGCCCACTGTTGCTGGGCATTCAAGTCAGAAAACAGAGGAATGTGATAATAAACTGGGTAACAGCAGAGAGATCGAAGGTACCATAAATTGAGGCGAGAACATTATATGTGTGAGTACCAGAATGAGAAGTTGTAACAGAGACCACATCGACGGAACAGGTAGTGCATAAGAAGTCAAAAAGCTGAAGTTCAATGTAATGATGAAGAAGGTTGTATTTTGAACAGTGTGGTTCCTCCTTGAGATATACTCCCGGATAGTCACTTTGTCGAAACCTGATTGAAGGATGTCGGGGAATGATGCATCAAGACCTCAGACTTCAATCAGAAGACTGGTCTTCCAATACTGATAGTTAGAAGCACCTGTAAATTTCATGATTCGAGAGATTGAGAAGAAACAGATGCATGGTAACTCATAACCTGATGAAGTCTCTCATAGACTTCACTGGGAGTGATAACAGGAACAGGAGCATTTTCGGTTTGTTTCGCATTTTTTTGCTACTGCCACTCCTATCAATGACGACTCCACAGGGAAAGCAGGTTGGGGGGAAGCTCAACAAATGGCATTTGAGACTTTCAAGCACCAAGTCATCACTGCAGTGATGTTAATTCTGGCAGATAACCAACATGGATTTGTGCTTATGATCAATGCTTTGGACATTGGGTTCTGGAGCTGTTCGATTCTCAAAAAATGGGATTGGTAGGTTCTTTTTAAAGAGGGACTGTGTGGCAACAGCACCAGTCTTCGATCCAGATTTCTGTTCTGTTAGCAGCCTTCCCTAATTAAGCTTTAGAAGTCAAGGTAGATACATTCTATTTCCAAAAACTTTACAAAAGATAGCTAAGGTCAGTTTATTTGACTTGAGTGTGTCATTGCACTCAGACTAAATCATCTATGTTAGCCAATATTCGAACCAGCTTTACCTACTCATTCAAAACTCACATAAACACATAAATTAATAGCAAATCTCTTGTCAAGAGTTTTTGCAGGTTTTCATTGCTCTATAATAAATTTTTTCAACCGTGCGACTTAACTCAAGTTTCAACCGTGCGACTTAACTCAAGAAGCCTAACAAAAAGCTTCAAAAGTGGCATCTTCCCGATGATGAAAAGTGATTATTCGAGCGCTTTCAAAAAAAAGTACTGCTTCAAATATCAAAATAACAATCAAAAGTAGGGGTGGAACAAGAGCCTTAGCAATCAACATCTAGAAAAGATGGGAATGAAGTGGGTGACACTTTATACAGGCCTCTTCAATGATACATGCAACTGCTTGTGAGAAGTGTGATAAAACTAATTATATTCCAGTTTTATGATTTTCTTGAGCCGAAGCAGCATTACAATGCGGGCTGATTTACATAAGGCCAATCCTAATTGGGAAGTAAGTAAACATCGTCTGTCATCACTGAGCAATTCAAACCGCAAGATCAGCCCTCTCAGGTGGCAACCATAAAAGAGCTTGCTTGTTTGTAAGATAAGAATGATAAATTTAAAAGTCTGCATTGCCCATAGAAATATTAATAACCACGAAGCATAGAAACACGTGTGTAACACTTGCAAGTGAATTTCATTCTGCAGTCAATGTCAGCATTAAAACAACAGCGTTGTACAAATACTAACTTACAGAGACGATAATATTTATTACCAGAGTCATAAACACGATAGTCTTAAACAAAATAAATGAAATACATTTTGCAGTCAGTCACAGCACAGAAAAATTAGCGGGGTTTAAAAATAATCGCAAAGCGATATCAGGAACAGGTTGCCTTTTACGCATCAAGTCCACTATGAGCTCTAAAGCCATTCTATTATAAATCTGAAAGATCACTCAGCAGATACAAAAGAGAGACATTTCTAAACCATATGTCAGGCGCCAATATCTTCAGATTAGTGATGAGATCTTAAAACAAAGAGTAGCATTACCAGCTCCGGTTCTACAGATGCCATCATGTCTCTTTTGAATATTCTCTACATTCGGTATGTTCTGGCTTTAAAATTTATTCATTCTACTGTAAAAAGAACGTATCATCAGATATTTTGCAGTGAAGTTGCAATCTCTTTGGGATTTACGTCATCAGTCAATGACAGAATGCCACCTCACGCATTAATCTGGGACATGGGCACCTCGTCAGTCATGTCTACGCCCATACACTTGAAATCCGGACTACGCAGAATATACTGTCACTTGCACAATAAAAAATACAAAAAAAACCATATACCGATTCATATTTATTGTTACAAACTCAAGACCAGAAACATTAAACATAAGCAAATACAAACACGATCATTCAACTAAAAACACATATAACACTTAAAACAAAATAAACGGTTGAAGTATTGTAAACTATTTAAAAGCAACCCATATAAAAGACTGTTAATTCAAACTACAACCATAAAGAATTTGTAGTGGATCACATGGGGATGTCACCCATGTCGACTGCAGGAGCAGCAGCAGGAGCAGCGGCAGAAGGAGCAGAGGTTGTAGTACTAGCCTGGAAGTAATCTGCCATCTCTGCGTCGAGCTGCTCAACAGTCTTCTTCTGTCGGCGAGGTGTTCGCGTGTTTCGGCGGTTCTTCCGGGCACCTGAAGTCGCAGCGGGTGCTGTCGAGGCTGCTTGCTGATTCTTCTTATTACGTCTGTTACCGTTAGAGGCCACAGGAGCGGGAACGGGGTTAGCTTGGATTCTATCGGCAAGAGTCTTCCGGTTGGGATCAACGACAAGTTCAACCTATTCATTGTTAGAGAAATATTTTTAAAAACAACAGCATCAACAAAAAACATACGTGCATGATTTTTTTGCCACCATCAATGGGAGTTCCATTGTACTTCTTCAAGGCACGGCCTGCATCACCACGCTTGGCGAATACAATAGTGGCCACACCTGTGGATTTTCCGCTGCTGTTGTAGGAGAGGTTGCACTTCTTGATAGGGCCAATCTCATGGCTGAAAAATTCCTATTTATAAAATAAATATCAATTCGTTAAAATTCAGAGACGGTTGCGGTTCGGGTCAATCGAAAATAAGGCAGCGAGAAAGAACATCAAAACAAATAAAAAAGCAAAACAGTATAAATAAGTTAGCTGTCAGTAAATCTCTCTGCAAGTGATTCTAACTTCAGGGTATAGAAACTAATAAACCCCCCCAACCAATGCGATAAAGCTGACATTACAAATCACAAAGCTGTTATAAACAATCTTACACAGATCATTTAGACAACAACAAAGTTCGCAACTGATGCATTCAACACCGCATGTAACCAATCTCTGCAGAAAGGTTGACAAATGTAACAATATCTGGGGTATCATTGTCATAAATCTTAGCGCGCACAAAAGCTACCGCTAAAAGAACTGAGACCTATTGGGACCGAATTGCTGCATCTTTTCTTTTCAGTGTAAGGTAGACGATTCTTAAGCCTTCCCACCACACGTACGTTTAATCGATTCTTAAGCCATCCCACCCACGTACGTTTAATCATGATACTGCTATTCAAAAATCGAATCAAATCGTATCTTTTGCGCAACTGAAACAATCTTTCTCAAATGTCAATTTGTCAAGCTAGTTCGTAGAGTAATCTGAAGATTCTGCCACTGTAATAATACTTCAATCTTCATTATTATTCGCATAAAGTTGTTCGCCATCATACTGATGTGAAAACAATCGTTGACTTAGATGGTGAGATCAACACAGAAGTGCCATTGAATAATTGTACACACATAAACAGTTGATGGCAAAAGATGCAAGCAAATTCAGTCCGCAATAAGGTCTGGGACGTTCTAGTCAAGATTTCGAAAATCTGACTATTGGATGACAAATTCAAGAGATCTGTTAATGTTCTACTACAAACAATACAGAACCTTGGTGCTTTATAAAGCAGTGCGAAAATTACCTCTCAAGCTTCAGCTACGGATACGGGTCAAGCAACGTATTCCGAAAGCACCATCTTGGTCTTCGGTCATTCTCAGTGTAGTGAGTTCAGAAAGTCCCGCATGTCTTTTGTACTCCGTGGCAAACTCAAGCTTCACAATTGTATGTGGTCGCATTTGCACTTCATTTTTCGATTGATTCTCGCCGAAACCGTGTTCCGTAAGACGAGATTCAACATACCTTAATCGCTGATTCCTCAACATCAAACGGCTATAAAAGCAGTTAGTAACCTTCCAAAAAGCATATAATTAGAAAAGTAGAACATACTAAGTTAGAAATGATAATCTTATCGTTGACGTCTAATCTAAGAGACGCTTCGTTCGAGGCAGGAGCTTGCTTGGGGGCCTGACGAGGAGCAGGTCTCGCCTTGGGCTTGCGAACACCACCGCCATTGGCTCCGCGAGCACCTTTCAGACCGCCACGGCCACCACGACGACCATTGGGGTTTTGAGAGATGATTTCATCGAGGGATTTGTCGAGATCCATAGACATGTTTGACTTGTTCTGCTTTGTTGTAATCCTTGGAATGTAGCGAAAACGAGAAGCTGACTACGCCTCAAACAATTAAATAAACAGTAATTTGTAACAAATGAAAAGAGCTGATTACGGTTATGTCACCGATTTGATAAATTCAATCGCGGTTCGGTAGCAACAAAGGGTGGATCAACACAGGCTGAGAACGATGGCGAAAGACGAGAAAGGAGGGAATTGGAAGAGGCTGGATCGTTGGGTAGCAGCAGACGTTGGAGCACTTAAAGCTCTATACGCACTTGCGCTGCATTGTTCTAAAGTTTATTTGGCAATATTTGACAATTAAAGTCACATGACTGTGCCTGATCTGCTTATTTTGTCCTTTACGAGCAACTGGTATCCCTTTCGAGCAATGTAATTTTACATGCAACATCCACAATCGAATATATATATATAAATTGTCTGTATAATGGCCCGAAAGGGTTCCGCTGCTACAGGAAAGTCAATTGTGGCGAAAAATGGCAATAATAAGGCGGGATCAGTAGCTACCAAAAGGGAATCTGGCGTTAACAAAGAAATTGAAGTGGAAGATACGAAAGCTGATGTATCCGGTTCAGAATTAAGCGATGTTGACGACGCTGAATTAGAAGAAGAAGCTAAATCTGAAGAAGAAAAGGAAGCTGAAGGGGAAACTCAAGAAGATGGGTTGGATGACGAAGAGGAGGCAGAGTCTGAAGATGTGGAGAACGATGAAAGTGAATTCGAAGCTGAAACTGCCGAAGAAGAAAGTGACGAAGAAGAAGCTGTCGATGAAATTGACATAGAAGAAGAAGAGGAAGAGGAAGAGATTACTTCAAAGAAGCGCAAGCGGCAGCCGCCGAAGTCGACGAAGCAGAAAACAAAAGCATCAGGAAACGACGAGGAGGAATTTGATGGACGAGAGATCTTTATACCAAAAAAGAAAGCAAGATCCGATGGCGGAATTCCGTACAAACCCGAGGAGTTACACCCAAATACTTTACTGTTTTTAGAAGAAATCAAACAAAATAACGAACGTGAGTGGTTTTGGGATCACGAGGCGGAGTATCGGGCCGCAAAGAAAGACTTCGATGAGTTTATTGAAGTACTACAAGAAGGTATGCTGAAAATTGATGGAACCATACCACCGCTACCAGTTAAAGATGTTACAATGAGAATTCAGTATGCTCCACTACTTTCCAACTCTTTTTGAAAAAATCGTTAACAAATATTTAGTCGAGATATTCGATTTACAAATGACAAAACTCCTTACAAGCCCTACTTTTCTGCCGCATTTTCACGGACTGGCCGAATAGGTCATTACGCCCATTACTATGTTCATATTGAACCCGGAGAATGTCGACTGGCAGGAGGTATGTGGCACTTATCAGAAAGCAACAACGACGGCCTGCAGGCTATGAGACGGCACATTGCACGGGGAGGAGAGCGATTCAAAGCTGTTTTGAATGACCCACAAATGAAAGAGTACTTTTTTCGAAATCCAAAGAAAAGTGCCATCGAGCAATTTATCGAGATGAATCAGGGAGACGCTCTGAAAAAGGGCCCTAAAGGCTACGCAAAGGATCACAAAGATTTAAAGCTATTATGTCTGCGGAGTTATACGGTACACAGTCTATTGAGCGATTCTACTTTTGACCCGGGCAGCAATGCAATAGAGAAGATTTTGCGAGTTTTCAAAACAATGGTTTCATTTGTGAGTTGCTGTCGATTAACAATTCTTGTCTCTGTTGGTGTGTGGTGTGTAACTAATAACAATATGTCAGGTCACCTTTCTGAACGCTCTTATAATGGATAATGAAGACAGCGAAGATAGCGAGGAAGAGGCAGAAGAATGAAAAGTGAGGATGATCATAAATATTATGAGATATTGTATATACAGAAAAGTTGGGGGGATCTAGAGTGGTGCATAAATAACTTTGTCCACATTTATTATTCCAGGACGATGAAGTGAAATTTAGTTTTCGATCAAAGTCGAAACGAGTTTCTTAACGCCGGGAACATCGTCACCTAAAATGGCCTAATCGTAGTTAGACAAAAGCCAAAGACAATGATTAAAAACACGCACCTTCCCGTTACTCCAGTCTACCACCATAGGTCGAAGGAGCAGAGGAGATTGGCCTTCAAGAATAGCAGCAGCTTCTGTGTACGAAGCAGCGCCAGGTACGATACTGGACACCTTGTTCTCTCCAGCGTACTTTAAAATAGTCTTAAGCTGATCTTTGGTAGGGACACCTTCAGTGACATCTAGATCAAAGACGCGCTTACCCACAGCTTCCTGGCTCTTGAGGAGCTGGAGGATGCGACGTGAGGCGGATGAGGTCGGAGAGTGGCTAATCATTAACGTAAGCCTTCATATTTATTCGTAGAAAACAGAAACAGAGTTCCATACAATAAAGTGAGAACCGTTCGTGGGTTGTTGAAAGAGCTGAACATGATGGATCTGATGAGTAGCGAATGGAGATTGATGTAGATGAAAAAGCGGCTCTGAAGCGGAGAGTGAGCGCGGCGCTTCGACTCTGACATCATTCATTGCACGAGACTAAAGTTCGCCCAGCCCGTGATTTTCTAGGCTAGTTCGGCAAGTGTGTGTAAAATTTCACTTTATTGGTGGACCTCTGCGCCTGGTATCGTCTGCATCTTCTGGTTTTGAACTTCGCCGTATGCTGTGTTTCTGCAGCGTAGATATTGTGGTTGCTTCCGACTTCACTGAGGTACTCATTTCGGTTTTGGCACGGCAACACGAACTTTGTTAGCCTTCGCCACGCCAGATATGTCGTTCAAAGCAATTTCAATTATGTGTGCGTTCTACATGGCGGTTTCACCTTAGTTTTTGGACTTCTCTCCTACACCATTCGCGACAGGCTCTACATTTCCGAGGCTCGTAAGTAATCTTCTGCTGTGAACTTTTGGCGCACACCGTCACTACTTTCCGGAGTCGCATTTGAAGCTGCGAATCTTATACGTCCCTCTGAATATGGCTCAGTGGAAACCATCACTCGCAAGTTCACTAGCCTGGTGCTCTGTGTGCAGCTGATAATCGCCGGCGTTCTGTTGCCTATGAAGTACATCAAAAAAGAATGGCTCTCAATCGTCATGCTCCTGGTGCCTGTTAAGACCACCATGTGGATTGTGTCTGCTGTCATCATTTATATGTATTCGTGGTCTTCGTTATGTATGACTTCTACGTCCCAGTATTACTACTTTTACTATTACTTGGTCTAACACATTTCGCAGCTCAACGCTCTTATCATGGCAGCTTGTGTAACTCCCAGACCCTGTATGTTCGCACGTTAAAATCAAGCTTCAACCTTATTTTCTGACTTACCACTTCTTGACAGGTTTTGAGCAATTCTCTCGTCAAAGGCAAATTTGCTGAGGGAAACCTCTCTGAATCTCTCCGAAGCATTATCTCAGCGGAATCTGGAGCAAATGATGGTAAGATAAATTATTGGTTTCCATTTGGTCAGTCCGTGATTGACTAATTGGTAGGTTTCGGATATCCATTTCTGTTTTTGGCTCTATATTTTATCACGACAAAGGGAATCAAATTGCTCGCGACTGGTGTTGTTGGTTATGCAGCCTTAAAATACTTCAGCTCAATAGAAAATGGCAAGATTTTTCATTATTTATTTTTCTTGGTGTTCGTACTAACTAGTCTAAAGGCAGTTGATGAACGATGAGTCTTTCTATCTTTATATTTTTGCATTGGCTGTATGTATTAGTAACACAGTATAGATTTACAACTCTAAAATTATTATAGCTCTTTATAATCGTAATGATCACGAGCGTCGTTGTTCATGGTTTATCTATTCCTTTTTGAAGTACGTCTTTCATATCATTCCTTTATTTTCACTACCTGACAGCTGTTTAGTTTGTGTACCCTCTGATTGAGAAACTTGTTTTTCGGGGAGACCTAGATTTTTCGAGAGCAAAGACTCTGGCAACTACCTTCAGCATGACAAAAACCGTCTACCCTGCCCATACTGAGATAGAGAATCGGGCTAATGCCTTCCAAAATTGTCATGATGACACTTACAATGGAGCTCCTAAGCGTTCTCATGTCCACGAAAACTCGACTGAAATAATTGAAATGAGCGGTCTAACTAATTTAAATTCCTGGTGAAACGGGATCGAACAAAAAGTGATGCTAATCAATCACCGAGTTTGATGTATCGGAGTATGTATTAGATTTATTTTGTTTCATTTGTTAGACCACTTTCTGGATTGTTAATTTTTGTTGGACCACTTTCTAGATTGGGTTTTTTATTTAATTCTGTCCTTTGAGATTTTGAACTAAGCAAAGTTGTGCAATTACAAGTGTGAAGACTTTACAATTATCAACTTCTCCCATCAAATTTACAGTGAACTTATTATAACGCATATATTGTGCTTTTTTAGTTGGCTTATTAAGTACAATTTACAATACATGTGTCCAATAAAATAGATGAGAGTAAGGAGAGCATTTTGATGTTGCCTCCTTTTATTTTTAGCGCCAACTGAGCATCCTTCAAACATAAAAACTGAACAAATGCTACCTTTAAAAAAACAAAGACTACGTCTTTATTTATTCGACGTCGTCTCTTGTGGTGTCGAAGTCCTCGCCGGAAACCAGATCGGGGATCTCATCATCGTCTTCCTCCTTCTTGCCATCGAGCTGTAGTGATTTGTATGATTCAGCGATACGGCGCAAGCTAGCAAGAGAGTCGGGGCCGAGCTGATTAAGGATACCAGGGAGAAGCTCAGGAAGCTCCTTCTCTTCTCCGTTACCGTAGATGGCGAAGGTGTTGGCGGCAACAGCGGCTTGGACTATTGAGTTGAAATGTCAGCATTTCTAATCACACAGTGATCCCTATGATTTAAAACGTACCCTTAGGAGCAGCGAAGTGGATAACCTTTCCGTCTTCCTTGAACATGTTGACCTCTTCAATTCCCTGGATGGGCTGAACGTTGAGCTTCTTCAAGGCAGTCTGTAACTTCTTGTCATCGGTACCAGCGTTCTTCTGGGTTTTCTTGGTCTTTCGTCGGGGAGTTCCCTTTCCACTATACACAAAAATACATATTAGATTCGATCTTCCATAAACATTCGCATTATTCGACGTTGTACTGAGGTAGTTTCGCTGTACTCGCTGTATTCACTTCCTTGCAGATCTTAATACGGAGTCCGATCGGAGTAGCATATACCGGTACGCCGTTCAAAATGCTCAAATAATCGATTTATATCACACATACCCTATAAAAATCAAGTTAGCATATGTTGCAGCCACAAAGAGCTTGAATTGGTTAGAATTACGTCAAGAACATGCCGCGGACTTGCACATTCCGACGTCTTCTCTTTCAAAACACCAATTCCCAGTAATGATCCCAACAAATAACGTACCAATTCTGACCTGCTGCTGAAGCTTCGCTAACTTAGAAGGATCCATGATTTATGTATATGGAGATAATGCGGCAATACGGATTACTGTAATCTCTAATTCCCCTCTTCACGAAGTCACCGAATTTGCTGTGCTCTGAGTAGGTCGTTCGACCCGGCTTCAGCTAAAACCCTAATTCGGACAAGGTACGAAGGTGCTGCATACAAATTAGTATGGCGGGCTTCGTACCTATTGAAAAGACAGTCACGCACTTCAGTCGTCTTTCTAAGAACTACTCACAACGCAAAGTGCAGATTGTTTCCTTTCTACGGTCAACTACGTTGTTCTGCATCGATAGCCGCATAAAATTCGAAAAGAAAGACTTGTAAAACATTATCACGTCTACTTTGTGGATTCTTGAGGTGTGTAATCAAATAAAATACTGCAAAAGACCAATTAAGAGGATCCGTGACTTGCTGGTAGCAGTTATTTGATCCAAGACACTTTAAAGTTGTTACATAATAACGAGCATTTAAACCTTGACGATCACAATTACTCGCTTAAGCTGTAAGTTGCCCATAACTTGTTATAATTTGAACGTGGCATGACGGATGTGGTTCGTGACAAATGATGGTTACACGTGAAACTTCATTAAGCAATATTTCTGGCATCAAAAAAAGGAAAGACCCTTTTGCCAATAATACAGTAAAAATATGAAAAAAGGCATCAAGCCTGCTTAGTACTTCTCAGAACTCTGAATAGTCGCTTGAAGAATCTTCAATTATTGAATGTTCCCAAAGTCTGATATCTTCGCCGTCCAATGGCATGTACCCATCATCACTCCAGTTTAGCACATCATAAAAGAATGAGAACAGATTTGAGAAAAAACTCTTATCATCGCGTGTAGATTCATTTCTTGGTGCATAACATGTAGAAAAAGTTAAACAGCCTCGAGTTTTCTGATGTGTATTTGATGTCTCTAGGGAATTTGTGGGTATCTTCAATTCAGATTGGCCAGATACTGGTGAATGGAATTCGGTAATTTCACTATCCACCAACTGGTGTGCATCTTCTGTAGTCTCTTGTAATGCAGGTAGAGATGTATATTTCCGAGTGTCAGCTTCTATTGTTTAAATCAGTTCCAGTAGACACGTTTTTAAAGGCAAAGAAATACCATTCAACCCGTACAAATCGCTAGGAGATTCCTGTTATAAAAAAGCATTAGTTGTTTTTCAAGATGTTTAAGATCGTTCAACACGCTGGCGCTGTCAAGTGCCTTACATAAAAAGCAAACCAAGATCTAATCAGTTCCTGAGCACGATCCAGATATTGCGAATCAACCGACATATTAGCCACCAGAGAGTCATTAAGGACGCGCCGAACAATCCGAAGTTTAGCAAGATCACGTATAAACTTCAAACCCGCTTTCTCATCTATCTCAATATAAGATGAATCAAGACTTTGTATCAGTCCATGGATAGCTATGCAGTCCTCTAATTGCAACGAAAGCGGGCTGTTGCCTTGATTATGAATGATGTGGTACAAATAAATAACTTCAAGCTTATGAGCAGTCGATAAGTTAAATTTCTGCATAATCGCGTTTATTTCATCAGAGCTGAGAGCCGAAGCTGAACCATCCTGCTTTCCGCATAGTGTCTCAAAGAAACTAGAGCCTTGTTCTTTCAAGTGATTTTTATCCATGTCGAAGATATGTCCAAGTAGAAAACCAGAAAACCTTATAAAAACAGATTGTGACATTTAAACAAATTGACAGAACAGCATTAGAAACGTGAATTCAACAGAAACAGATTGGGTATAGTTTTTGGATTTATTGCGAGCAAACGAGCGCGTAGGATATATAACGCGTTTGAGTTTGCGTTGGGAAGTGGCCCAGAGAGCAATTTTGATCTGTTACCTTTTTACGTCAACCGCCCCCGTTGTCTCTACAGCGGTCGCAAATTGGACTAATATTCATGTAAGTGTCATTTAGACCGTGATCTTTTAAAGATTTGCTTAATACTTGATTAGTTTTCATTGTAACCATTCGTATGCCATTCCATATGGCAAAAACTTAGTCAGAGCTTAATAAGATTATAAGGTAAGGGCTTTCCCGTAAGAGGACGTGTCCGTTCCAGTGAAGAGAACAATTAAGTCTCGAGAAACGCGTCGCATTTCGCGAAAGATCCGACTGAAAATAACGGCTGTCCGACAGTTATTAGGCCAATTGTCATTGGTTTATTTTGGCCGGGAGCTTGTGTTTGTAAATAATACAATTGCTATTTGAAAGCGGACACGTTTGCACAAAACTGTGCTCAGGGTTCCTCATTAAAGCCTGAAATACCTGCATTCCTGAGATTTACACCACCCTCGATTTGAGTTACCAGTTACCCATAGTTTCTGTGTTGAAGTCATGAGCGACTCGCGCTACTCTTATGACGAAAATGCGGAAGCATGGCCGTATTTCACCTTGACGCTCTTGTCGCTGGCATTAATGCCAACCACATACAGAGCGATAAAGAGACTATCGAAGGCCCCCAGTATGTGCTTATGCTGTTCACAATTTTATACCGTTCAGATGCTGACCTGTATAAAACTATAGAGACTTTTAAATCTGATCTTGAGACTCACTATAGACCTGCAAATTATGATGTGATTGAGAAGATCAGGAGAAAGAGTCAAAAGAGCCGGCTCTTTACAACAACGTATGCGCGACTTTGACAATTGATTGCTTTTACCGTTAGTTTGATTTATTCTGACTGGATTAAACACAGAAACATTGTTTTACTTTTCGGTTGGATAGTATTTTTCGGAGTCATGTATTTCATATATTCTCAAGACAGGGCCGAAGATGTTCAACGATTTGATCCCTATGATATCTTGGGCATATCATACGTACGTTTATGATCATCGTTACCCGAAAAGAATATTTTACTGATTATTTGGAATAGACTGCAACTGAGAAAGAGATCAAGAGCAAATATAGAAAGCTTTCCCTTAAATTTCATCCTGATAAAATCGGTCATAACCTAGGCAATAATACCCGTGAAGAAATGGAAGCTTTATACGTTGAAATGACTAAAGCATACAAATCGTAAGGACGCAAAGATGTACTATTGACTGTATTTCTAACCTTGAAATATTCACAGATTGACCGACGAAGTCACACGAAAGAACTACCTTGATTATGGACACCCTGACGGTCCTCAACCTATGAAGCATGGCATTGCTTTGCCCAAATGGCTGGTTGAGGAGAAAGGCACACCTATGGTTATTTTGGCATATGCTTGCTTAGTTGGTGTCGCGCTCCCTTTTGTGGTGGTATGTAATAATTAACGATTACTAGGTCAGATTTTAACGAAGATCTAGTGGCATTGGTGGAAGGGAACCAAACAGTACACCAAGAACGGCATTCACACTGCGACAGCAGCTAATATATTTGAGACATTTGCAAAGACAGATTTTGACGATATCACGGATGATGTTCTTCTAGACATAATATCAAAAGCCGAGGAGTACACAATTTTGTATCCCCAATTAACTAGTGAGGATATCAAGAAGCATATAAAATCATATCTTGCTAGAGAACAAGAAAAAATTGATGACGAGGTAATAACACTTGGAGTTGTATCTAGATCTATGACTATTCTTGAGGGGATGCTTGACATTGCCTCATCGTTTAAGAACGTTGATCTCCTGAGAAGAATCTTGCTTTTGAATCAATGTTTTGCGCAAGCGCTTGAACCTGGTTCCAGTGAGTTATTACAATTACCATTTGTCGATAGTGAGAAAATCAAGGATGCTGGTGTCAAGCATGTCAAGGATCTTGCAGCTCTGAGTGATACGGATCAAAAGAAGGTGCTCGCTATTAAGAGCGCCGAAGATTTGAAAATCGTCAAATCTTTTTTGTCACAAATTCCATCATTTGAAATCCTGAAGGCATTTTTTAAAGGTGTGACTTTTGTTTTTCTGAAAATATTCAAACTTCAGCTAACTTGATAATCAGTTCCCGGCGAAAGTCAGGTTACACCAGGATCATTGGCTCATTTGGTGATCAAATTTAGAGTATCATACCCAGGGACAAAATTGCCACCAGTGGATCCTAAAGATTTGGAGGAAGAGGATACGCCAGAAACTTTGAAAAAACCTCTTTCTACTAATAATAAGGCTCTAGCATTAAATTCAGTCTATACTCCTTACCTACCTATATACCTGCAACCTAAATGGAGTGCTTTACTTATTAACCCTCGCGAGAATAAAATTGTTGAGCCTCCATCTAGCATCACAAATGTATACACTAATGGAGAAGTTAGTACTTTCAAGATCCAGTTATCGGCACCACTTCCTGATCAACTTGGAAAGTTCAGATTATTAGTTGAGCTCCGTTCCAATTGCTTTATTGGAGCTGACGCTTTGGAATCTGTGTATTTGGAAATCTCAGCTCCAACTGTTGCTGAAGAGGTAGCTGAGGACGACATTTCTGATCCTGATGAGGACTCTATTGCTGGAGCGATGGCTACCATGAGAGGAGGGAAGACTAAGCGCAGAGTAGTCGACGAGGATGATTCAGACGACGAAGAAAACGAAAGTAGCAGTGATGAAGATAGTGATACAGACATCAACACTGATACTGAAGATGAAGACGACTAGTTGGTGATGTTTAAATTTAGTACATAGTTTTTCTAGCAGAGGGATCGAAAAGTGTCATTTAGTTTTTACTTTAACAATTTCATGTATCATTCATAGCATCTACTTCTAAACGATTTAAACTTTTGTAGGTCATAAACGTCTTTGGGTTTCTGGATCTTGTACACATTGTTGAGCAGTAAAATTCATCCTCGCAATCCACGAGTGCTATTCAGCTGTGTAAACCACAAAGTTATTAAGATGATAAAACGATGATTATTTTTACACTAAATACACTTTTGAAATCCTTCAAACAACAAAAATGAACCTCCCAACATAACATAGCCTTTTAACGGTTAGACTTAGCGACACGCTCCAACTCATCCTATAGACTAGTTAGTATTTGGATAATTTCTGGAACAAAATCGGATAATGGAGTCGACAAACCTTCTTCTTAATGGCATAGGAGTTGGAAGAACCCTTACCAGCATTGATGAGCTCCTCAGCAAGGCACTCAGCAATGGTCTTGATGTTACGGAAAGAAGCCTCACGAGCCTATATTTTAGTTAATTAGCAGCCATTCTATACTTTCTTTGACTCAATGAACACGTACACCAATTGTGATGAGGGAAATGGCCTGGTTGACACGTCTCAGAGGAGAAACATCGACGGCCTGTCGTCGGACGGTACCAGCGCTGCCGATACGGGTAGAGTCTTCACGGGGACCGCAGTTGACAATGGCATCAACAACGACCTGGAGGGGGTTCTGGTCAGTGAGGAGGTGGATAATCTCAAGAGCGTGCTTGACAATGCGAACAGCAAGGAGCTTCTTTCCGTTGTTGCGGCCGTTCATCATGAGCGCGTTGGTGAGACGCTCAATGATGGGGCACTGAGCCTTACGGAACCGCTTGTTGGCGTAGCGACCGGCACTGTGCGAGAGGTAGACGGGCTGACGGATTTGGATGTAGTCGGTAAGCGAGATATCCTTGATCTCAATCTCGTCGAAGGACCATTTGTTGAAGAGCTTGACGGAGTTGCTCTCCTTGACGACGTCCTCGGGAAGAAGTGTGGACTCGATGACGGCCTCAACCTCGTCACCGAACTCCTCGACCTCGACGGCCTCAAACTCCTCCTCGTAAACCTGCTCAACCTCGGCGTCAGACATATTTGCTGTTGTTGTTGGTGGTGAAATAAAGTGCTGGGTGCTGCGCTGAGTTGCTGAACTAAAACTCGTCGACGATTCACTATCCGCTGCTTGGTCGGTGAGGCGCGCGCGTCCCAACTTGTTGTGTGTGTTCCTGACCGGGGAACAATACCCTCATGCACATTCAAAGTTAGTGACTGCTGTTTGTGCTTATAGGGTTGAGCCCTACACGAAGAGCAAGATCCAGATAGTCATCCTCAATATCACGTTACCTTTAAAAGCCAAAATGTCATCGAAAAAAAAATCAAAACTCCCAATTCAAAAAATCTTCGGGTCATGTTGCACCAACACCGAGTGAAAGATGGCGAAACCAAACCGGAAAATTAGAGAAGACGACTTCATTACTACAATTTCAGATTCTGACTTTGAAGTCCCCGATTTGGACGACGAAGACTTGGAAGATGAGGAATCCGATAACTCCGCGGATGAAATTGAGCCTGTTAAGACTACTAGAAATAAGAGTAACAAGAAAGGAAAAGACTCTGCGAAGAAAGAGTCGGATTTTGCATTGGATTTTGAATTGAATGATTTTGAGACTATAAATCAATTTAAAAGTTGGGATTTTGATTTACAGGACAGTGTCAAGGGTAGCGATAGACGTCAGGTTGATCTGGATGGAATTATTCAGCGCCAGCGTAATAAGGAGCAGGGAATAGATGACGGAGGGTCTGAAAGCGAGTCTGAGGATCAGGAACAAGGTTCAAATGCTCAAGCAAAGATATCCAGTACTGTGAATCTCGATGACGATGATACCAACAAGCCTACTGAAGACAATGACAATCATAATGAAGAATCTGAAGATAACGACAGCAGTGTGGAAGACGACGAAGAAGACAAGAGTGCTGATGAAGAACCGAAAGAAGAATTTAAAGCTAAGAGCGATAA
>JAJLWK010000282.1:0-17893 GCA_030570675.1 Myxozyma neglecta | reverse complement strand
CTGAAAGATTAATGGAAACTCTACTAGACTCTGGATTTTCTGTTTTACTATCAAATTTACAGATTAGCTATTTCCTTTCACTATACGAAACTCAGAATCAAGAAAATGCAACTCAGCTTCAAGAAGTTCCAGATTGGAAAAAGGTCAGATTAGCTAACCTCTTACCGGGTATAGCGCATCAATCGCGAGAGATGACTGTGCGAAATGCCCGGTCAAACCAGTACCTTATGGTGAGTTTTTCCTTTTTTTTTGTTTCGGGGAGAGATTTGGTCGCTTTGCAGTGCAAGTTTGCTGACATGTTTACAGGCGATGAATGGGATACCTGAATTGGAATCATTTAGCGCAGTGGTGTATTCAAATTTCGGTGTTTTGGGGAGTTTGTAGAAATATGTACTATATATAATCTTGCGAGTTTCAAAGTAATGTACGAGTGATTTAGTAAGTAAAAAGTGTTACATTATAACTATACATAAATTTCATACAAACATAGCGATATATCTCAAAAAAAAAAAGATGTTACGACAAGTGCACGACTGAGTGGTAAAATCTTACACTCCAGCATGTACCAGATGCAAGAATACGTATAGTCTGGAGAATCAAAAGTTGTGATTGTGTGGGTGCGAGAGTAGATCACTTAGATCTCAACGCCGGTGGAGGAAGCAGTAGCAGCCTCAGCCTGTGCCTTGAGGTTGGTAGCGGTCGAGGGCTGGACGGTACCAACGATCTTAGCAGAGATAGGCTTAATGACGGCCTTGTAGACGATCTGAGCACCGTGGAACTGGGGAAGACCAAGGTAGAGGACAAAGATGACCTTGAAGAACCAGTAGAAAGGAACCCAGTAGAGGATGGCCCGGCTCCAGAACTCAAGAACGGAGAAGAAAGCGAAAACAACCCAGTACTACAAAATCAGTATTTCATGTTTGAAATGTCTTTGAAGCGAACTTACGGTAAGGTACTGAGTGTCATCAGCAGTACCGGGGGAGTCGAGGGCAAGGATCGAGTAGTAACCGGGAATGACGAAACCAGCAAGATTGGCGAGAAGCTCACCAATTCTAAGGCGTACGTTAGTGACGATTATCAGTAAACAAAGTAGATCAAATCGCACCCGCCAAAGTTAAGGAAGATCATGAAAAGGTAGAGACCGACGGCACCGATAACACCATAGGCCTTGGGAACACCTGATAAACAACCTGGTTAGTACGGAAATCACCACAACAAGTACATAGATAAACACATACCGACTTGTGAGCACACCTTCTCAACAAGGGGGTACTTTTCAAGTTCCTATAGAACACAAAGTATTAGATCAATTGCAATGATGAAAAAGTTTCAGTTCGAGGCAGGTTCTCGACCACCAGTCTCGATCTCCCTTTGCTCCTGGAATAGTCCGAAACATTGAATCAGAAAGACCGTACCTTGTCAATCTTGCTGACGATAGCAAAAGCCTGATCCTGGTATGACATTGTTGCGATGATTGGATTGTTAAAGTGCGGTAATCAGCAGAAACGGGATAAGCACGGGTCTAGTAAGCGCGAAGCAGGAGCAGGAGCAATGGAATCAGAGAGGAGCTGAGGGAAAAACCCAAATCCAAAAAGTGTGACGTCGTCCGACAGCCGCCGCTCAGATCGCCAGAACTGAGGGTTTGGGCGCCTTGCTACGAAACCCTCGCACGGAAGACCAGAAAGCTGGATTTGCGGCCCGTCGCGTCATAGGGGTTTCCACGGTAACCACGTAACCACGTAAACAACGCCAGCGCATTCCTCGACGCGTGTCTCGATTTTTATTTTATTTCTCACGCGTTGTTCGGTGTGTACGCGTCGTATAAGTTTCGCACATAGCTGGATTCATTAGTTAGTTGACCCCGTTTGCGTGCAAATGGACGTTCTCACGAACCGCGATCCGCGTCAGGCGCCGGTCCCTGTGCCAGTGTCTGCGCCGGTTCCTGTGCCGATGTCGGTGCCGATGCCTGTGCCTGTGCCAGTTTCTGTTCCGATGCAGGACGTGCATGTTCCGGATGCCGCTGAGCGGGAACTGCGTCGTCAAGCTGATCTCAACCACGCGGTTCCGCTGGAGGAGCTCGCGCGCAGGGTTCGCACAGACGACGCGGACGGATCCTCGGGAAGCGTTCTGGAACGCGACAGGCAGATCTTTGGGATTGTCTGGCTGAACAAGACCTGCCACGTCTCGCCACGAAACGCGATCCCGCGAAACCGCATCTACGCGCGCTACGCCGAAGTGTGTGCGCGGTACAAAACGAAACCGCTGAACCCGGCCGCGTTCGGCAAACTCGTGAAGCTTGTGTTTCCGGAGATCAAAACACGGCGGCTCGGAATGCGGGGCCGCTCCAAATACCATTACTGTGGCATCAACATCATCGGCGACGTGCTCGTGCCCATCGGCAGCGTCTCTCTCGCCGATCACGCAAACGCTGCCGCGGCTGCAGCGGCCGCCTCGAGCAACCCGAATGCGTCGCTCGAAGAGGACTCGTTCGAGAACGCAGACAGCTCGCTGACAAGCAGCAGGGAAAACATGCTTCCCGACGCAGAGACGCGCCCGCCGCTGCTCACGCCCGAAAAGCGCCACGGCCTCGATCTCTCTCCCGCATCGCCTCTCGATCCCTTCGCGCTTCCGCCGCTGCACTTCTCGCGCAGACCGCTCGATCCGCCCGCGTTGTCGGGCGCTACTCTCGCGCTTCCGAGCGTGGAAAAGTACATCCCGTCCGGCGCCGATCGCGACGCTGTCGACATCCTGGTCGCGCTGTGTCAAGCTCACTGTTCCTCGCTGCTCGAGGCAATCCGATACATGCATCTGAAGCAGTTCCTGAATACTCTCTCGTCATTCCACGGCACGCTCACAAAACCAGTGCAGCGGCTGCTGACTAGTCCAAGCATACTGGAATGGATCCAGCGTTGCGACTGGATTATGTACAAGGTGCGCAACTCGATCAACTCTCGTCTAATCTTCCATACTTACATGATATAGGAAATGGTCCGGATGTTGGCGCCCCTTGCATTGCAGGTCGTCCCTATGAATGTCATGACAGCGTTGCGCTCTTTGTCTATGACGCTCCCGCAGAACATCATCACCTCATTCCGCACTCTTCCCCCGGTATTTGTGCAAGTCAAGCTACGACCTGCTCATGCATTCTCAAACCTCATCGGACGTCTATTGCGCGTCAATGATATCGCAAATGCGGCTGCAAAGATTCTTGCCAACCCCAATGAGCGAAGATCAATGTTGTCAGATTGGCTCAACTTCGTGGATCCAAAGTCAATAGTACTACGTGAATGCCCATGCGGTGGTGCTGTTGCTCTAAAAATATTAACCGAAGATATCCTCACTTTGCTTGCTGTACCAGAGGCTCCTCCAGATTGGCGCCGGCGTGATTCTAATGATGCGTCGACTTCACCCGTTCCATCATCTCCCGTTAAGGAGGATGCAGAATCAAGTGAGGAGGTCATCGAGCAGTGGGCTGATTATCTTACAAACCTACCGCTACGATTTCCACGCGTTCCAGCGCGTATGTTTCTTCTTTATATGAATGGTGTTTTGACGGCTGCTTTACGAGAAATTACGCTGAACGGCGGTGAAGCTTTTGGTGCTTGGTGGATGGTCCGTTGCTGGGTTGACGAATGGATGGCTTGGATCGCTGAACAAGGTGGTTTCTTTGACACGGAGTTCCTTCCGTCCGCGGCAAAGGCCGACGAAGACCCGACAGCTTCTACTGCAGCTGCTGATGCAGCTCTTGTTGCTGACACAACTTTACATGACGAAGAGCCCGAAATTGAGCCTCTTCCAGCTCCCAGTCCTCCTAAGAACATGACTCCACGGACGCGATTACGCCAGGCAGATTCAAGTCTTGAAGACTTAGAACCTGTTGCAGATGTCAGTCTTGCAGATGTTCGCTCAGCTGCTGACTACGATGATGATATCCTTGGTCGTGGACCTGATCTCGACCTTGATGTGCAAGCAGAGATTGAGAAAGACGCGTCGCGTCGATAAAGTGTCAACAAAAAATTACTAAGAATCTGCTAATTCTGACATAATCTGAGAGTCAGCTGGGAGAAGTTTGGGAAAACAGGCGACTAAAGGCTCAGTGACGTCAGAGAGAAGCCTCGCGAAGGTGCGCGCGAGTTCTAAAACCTTAAATGGCTGTATTAGTTGCGCCATGCCTTAAGCGCGGGCGCTGAGCGGAACCATTTAATACTGCGCATTAACCATTTCTAAAGGTTTTGAGCTATTCGCTATTTTCCAAAATAGAAAGAAAAAACATGGTTAAAGAAACCAAACTTTACGATCTGCTGGGGGTCTCACCAACTGCCTCCGATGCAGAATTGAAAAAGGGCTATCGAAAGATGGCTCTGAAATATCACCCGGACAAGGCTGGAGATGATCCGAAGGTATGTCGCATCATTATGATTCTTATACGAAGTGTCGCTAACAATTAATTTTTTAGGCAGCAGAAATGTTCAAAGAAGCATCTGAAGCATACGAGATTCTTTCAGACTCAGACAAAAGGGCTGTGTACGATCAGTATGGTCTTGAGTTTGTCCGTCACGGCGCTCCACCACCACCTGATCCTAATGATCCTTCTTCTGGAGGTTTCCCTGGCGGCGGTGCTGGTGGCTTCCCTGGTAGCTTCCAATCGTTTGGATCTGGAGGACCAGGTGGTGCGCGAACATTCCGCTTCAGCACAAACGGTGGACCTGGCGGCGGATTCAGCGGATTCACACCTGATGATCCGATGAACGTGTTCATGTCTTCATTCGCTAATGATCCTGATCTCGCGGGATTGTTTGGCGGCGGTGGTGGCGGTGGTCCTAAGATGAGATTCTCTTCTAGCGGCGGCGGAAGTCCGTTTGGTGGTATGGGTAGCATGGGTGGTATGGGTGGTATGCCCGGCGGTATGCCTGGCGGTATGCCAGGTATGAGCGATGGATATCGTTCAGCATCACCTCCCCGGGACTCCTCGCCTCCTGCTGTATATACCGTTAAACTGCCAGTTACTTTAGAAGAACTTTTTTCTGGTGCTACGAAAAAGATGAAGATCCGTCGACGACGAACACATGGACAGGAAGAAAAGGTCTTACAGATTACAATCAAGCCAGGTTGGAAAGCCGGTACGAAGATTACTTTCGCTGGTGAAGGTGACTTACAACCTGATGGACGCAATCAAGATGTCGTTTTTGTTATAGAGGAAAAGCCGCATGCAGTATTCACTCGCGATGGTAATGATTTGAAGATGGAACTGGAGTTGACTCTCAAGGAAGCTCTTCTTGGATTCTCAAAGATAGTCGGTACCCTTGACGGCAAGAAGATCAAGATCGAATACAAGCAACCAGTACAGCCTGGTCTTGTCATCAAGTACCCAGGACACGGTATGCCTATCACAAAGGAGCCCGGCAAACGGGGCGATCTTGCAATTGTCATAAAAGTCAAGATGCCGACTTCGCTGACCGCGAACCAAAGGGCAGAGTTGGAAAAGATTCTGTAGAGAATGGGTGGAAAGGGGTAAGACTGGTGAGAAGAAATGGTGTGGCGTTTATCAAATGATGCATTTTTTATTTGCTTTTGTTGTATTATTTTCATAGTTTTGTTTATTGAATTTGTGTATGCTTTTTTTATGAATGGAAGGATAGATTTTGGTTGAGCATTGTAATAATATACTATATGAATCATGATTTTTTTTTTGCATTGTAAACAGATGAATAGAACTTATGATATTGCAACAGCTGGGCTTGCGCATAGATTGTAACAAGATGATTATAGAATAGCTTGAATATTCACCGGTCCACATGATTTTGCCTCGCCATGTACTATTAGAACAAGAATGGATATTCTTAGGACCGGTATCTCTTTTTTCAGCAGTACTGGCCTGCTTAGCCTATCGCATGTTTTCTTCATAACAATTGTAGATTACTGAAGGATACTATTTTGTTTTTTAAATCTTTCGTAAGTCGTGTTATACTTTTACGTCACACCAAAGTATAATTAGGAAGAAGAAACTTTAAACGATAGCTCTATTTTGCTAATGGCTGCTTAAATAAAAAAAAATAAAAAGAAAAAAAGTTTAAGAGTTCTCAAGTCAAATGCTACGCATTTTATCTTTGACAAGAAGTGGCTTCTACTAGCAGTCTAAAAAATCTATATATACATGGATCAAATCTACAATGCACAAGAGATAGTTTCTAGAATAGACAAATGTTTTTCAAATAAAGCGCGCGACTTTTGTTTACTTTCTGCCCTTTTGAACGTCAAACTTTTTACCCTTTCCCTTGTTGATGAATTTGATTAACTCCCCCGTGCGGCTCCGTCATAAACAGCAAAATTATACTTGATCCGCTATTGTATATGGCTAAAATCACTGTTTCTGTCGTTGTATGTAGTGTACGAGTAGTTTAAAGACTAGTAGATAATGTAGAAGTAAACTTTGCATTGAAGTTACAAATATCAACGTAAATACTGAACAAAATGTAGCTTCAATAGTCATTTTCACAGCTTGCTGTGATCGTAAAAGGACTGTAATGCAGGATACGGACGAGCTCGGCATAAAATTCATAATCGATAGTTTTAGAGTGTTTAAATGGATAAAACGAATCTCCCGTCCTGTGTAGAAAAGAAGTGTATTGCATGTAATTCTGTAAAAAAGACAAGAAAAGAGCTGATCAAGAAGGTGCTCACGCCGAAGTTTTTTGATCAGAAAGCTGCTCAAACTAAGAGTACAATTGTCACATTGTCTAACGACGCTGCCCGGAGGGCCTCTGCGGCGTCGTTTAGTAGGTCATTCACATTGGACATGTTGAAGGCTATTGTCTATTACTTCCGTCTGTCTAATTCTACTGGGGTGTATCCTCCTTTTCCTATGCTCTACAGACGCAGTCTTGTCACACCTTGCCGGACATGCCGACTCCGGTGCTCCGCTGATCTGTAGCTCTACTCGGAACTTATGTAGGAGATTGACCTTCCTATTACCCTTTTGGGTAACTTCATGCCTGATCTCCCCAAGAAGAGTAACCCTGTAACCTACTCTGTTACTCGGTCTACTCTCTTGATGGTTTAACATCATGACACATTGACACAAATACTTGTTTCGTATTGAACAAATGGAAAGTGTTGTGAAAAAAAAGAATGAACAAAGCTTAAATAGAGAGAGCAGTAAAGAATGAGGTCGTACAGCCAAGGCACTAGTGTTTGTTGATATTGCGTATCACGCATCATAAGCCTCGAAGGCTGTCCTACAAACCAAGGCAAGCATTTTTGAAACTTCTTCGCTTTTTCATTACTATAGCTTGCAATAATGGCATGTTTAAGTTCAATAGTGACTCTTCTGCATGGTTTCCAAAAACTGTTGGGCAACAGAGGTTAGGCTATTATTTCTTATCTTCTTTTTGCATACAGTTATTTACTCTTGCTATTTCATATTCAGAAGAGTATTTCTGTGCTAGCGGTAAGTCTCTTTTGTCTGTTTTCCAAAGCAATATGTATTCTATGCACTGCAGCCCAAATCACTCATAGATTCTTCAACCTGTTGCCATCTACTGCTTTTACCCAAGTATCTCTGTCAAATCTCTGTGAAGCTACTTCACAATATAGATTCTGTTTTGGCTTTAGATTTCTCTGAAATAAGGCTTCATCTGGAATCAATGCATAGAAATCAAGACTGCTTCTAAGCCCATCATTTGAACAGGCCTCAGACACATCAGCTTCTTCTTCAAATAGGTCTTTGTGCAAGATATCTCAACTGGTTGACACAGGGTTTTTTATTGCTTTTTAATCTTATCTAAGGCGTTTCCTCATACAAGAGAAGCATCCCACTCTAGATGCTTAGCTGGTCATTTATAGATAGTTTAGTGGGCTTCTTATAAAGTATATGTCTGCTTTAATTTTTGACCATCTTTATGGGATGGTACTTCCGAGGCACCTCCGTTAGAAGGAGTGGACTGCAAAAAGAATGCCATGCTCGTGACTACACCATTGTGTAATTACACAATCATTTGATGTTGCAGAATATCACCGTAGATGGAAGCAGACTGGATTGGAAGTGCGTGATGATAGATGCCAACCACTTTCGGGCAAAGATATTACTGTCACGGATGCAGCTCATGTGCTTCCGCATTTTGTTTTCAGAAGTGATAACGGGCTTTTAGTAAGATTTAAGTATTCTTATGAGTGCAAATGACTGACATTATATAGGATGACTACAGACAAGCCACCTTGAAGATCTTGAATATTTTAGATTATGATGTGGTCTCCCTGTTAGAAGGAGATGGTGTTGACCAATTATATAACATAATAACTTTATCATGAGAGATGCATTACTGCTATGATAAATTTGACATATTTTTCAAGCCATTGAGGAATGAAGAAACAAGTACCGAACACCTTCTCAATGCTGTAGTTATTCGGTTTTTTCTCCCGACTAGAGTGACCATATTGCAGGCAATACTGGTTTAAACCAGTCATTAAGGCATTTATTAAACTTACATAGCAGCTCAATAGTGCATATACTTTTCTAACTGAGGAGTCAGCTAGGAAACTGAGATTAGTATAGAGTCTGCTATAATAGGCTCTATGGTATCCAACATTCTGAACTACTTGTAATGGGGAATTTCTGGATCGCTTTACTGAATTGCTAAAGGAGTGAACTGATAGTCTAATATTATATTTAAGATGATATTTGTTTTGCTTGAAAATAACAGAACCATCATAATCATATACCCCACTAAAAACTCATACATCATCAAGAACAGCAACTCTGATTCCCAATCCCCTTAATCCAGAACTTTCTTCACTTTTCAAAACATCAAATAACGACTCCAGGAAAAGTTTCTTTTCTGAGATATTTGATAGTGAAGGTAATATGTTTTGTAAAAACAAGATGTACTCCTTTTTAAACTCCTGTTGTAAGTGCTCCAACTCAGATGAGATCAGTGAAGATGGTGAAAATGAGGACGAGTATGATTGATACTTTTCCGTCAAAGCAGTTAAAACACTACTGCTATCAACATCCCCGAAATAAAAACTCAACAATTTCAACAAAACCTTTGCATGTTTTAAGTCCCATTTTCCCTCCTTAATGAATTTTTCTAAAAAAGAAGGTATAGAAGGTAATTTTACTTGCGCATGTAAACTTAATTGCAAGACAGCTTCTAAAAGCACTGCAATATCAGTGTTCTTCGTCGTCGTATTTAAACAAGATTGCGCCAACGCGGTTTTTAAATACGCATCAAGACGCGAAACTTCACGTGCAGAAGAGGTAGTAAACAAATATAGTAGAAAAGGGTCGTTGGGACGTAAAAATGAAGCAACCTGCGCTGGTGGTGAGATATACGGCACCGCTGATGCGAATGAGGATAACGTCGATATTTGGTTTATTTGCACCTTCCCCACCGACGACGATAACGAGGCAGACATAGGCTGCGGAAACGGTGTTGATAATTTCCGTCGTTTAGGAGATAAAGACGGTTTATAAATTGACCAAGATTGAATCAGATTAGAAACGACGTGATAAAACGCTTGATCAGGGTATTTAAACACTGTTTGTCGTAATGGTGCAGTGATGAGGATTTCAGGGTGATGAACTTTGTATAAAGCTAATAAGCCAAGAAGGTGTTGCGAATCGCGGTGTTTAGCGTGTAAAGAGAGGAGGAAGTGGATACGGGAAGGGGTGATGTCGGAGGGTGTTGTTATGAGGTATAGGATGTGGCATATTCCAGGACGTAAGGTATCAAAAGTGAGAAAAGAGAAAAAAAGACGGTATAAAGAGTGAAACGATTTTGGAGAGAGAAGGAAAGGCTGGATAAGAATGATCCAGCGAAGAAGTGCAGATTGCACAGTCGCGTGCACGCGTCCTTTTCCCACGCCGAGAAGACCAATGACGTCGACAACAAGCTCGGTTGGAACTTTTTCTCTAGGACATAGTAATTTGACAAGTTGTACAGCAGATGAAATTGGAAAGAAATGTAATTGTTTTAAAAGACGCCGGATGTCGGGTGTTGATAAACCGTGGTCAGAGACATGGATTGTAAACACCGAAAGATGGTCGGCGATGAAGGACCGCGAGTAAGTCGAAGCATCGCATAAATTAGACACTGCAAGCGCTATTTTCTCCCTAGGTGACAGTTTTATTTCTAGAAATTAGTAAATAAAATAAAACAAGCACAAACAACGCGAGTACGCACCAAAGTCCATGGTTACATTGTTTACAGTTATCCGGACGCGTAATGCTTAATCCTCACGTGACGCGACGCGGCGTTGAATCCCGTTGCGGCGTCATCACGAAGAGCCGACTGTTGACCAGCGACAAAGACCGAGAAGATGAGCATAGTGTCGATATTCCAGAGCGTAAAGTACAAATACTACGTGACGCTTCCGCTGCTGATGTTGACGCGGACGGAGCGCATGATTCTGAGTGAGTGTTCCGTGTATGTGTGTATATGTATATGTATACATATGTATATATATGTATATCATGGATAATAGATACTAACACGCTTCAGACGCCTTCTTGTTTGTGTCGCTGTATTTGATGTGCACAGCGGCCTACCTCTACTTTCCGAGCCACGTCAAGCTGATTGCGCAGCGCGTGCGCTATTACTACGCGGGCGAGTACCAGGAGTAGGCTTTGTTCCTCTTAATACATTAATACATAAACATCTACTAAACCCGGGACGAAACCAGCGTAGCATCGACCCTTTCCCGCTGTCTCTGCGCCATTTTCAGCGCGAGAAGATCCGGTTTCGCGCAGGCCACCGCGCGCTGGGCCGGGTTCTGGTCGTACATGGCCTTGCAGCAGGCGTAGAGCGCGTCGATGGCGGCCGTGCACCGCGACTCGTTGTAGTTGAACCGGCGCAGGCAGGCTGCAGTTGGTCAGTACTGTGCTCTTTGGTCGGTTATCTGTAGATTACCTTGGATTGCGCAGGCTTCTGCGTGGCAGATGGTCGGCGATGCTTCCATTGGGGATGTAGTGTATAGTGATAGGTGTATAGGTATATAGGTAGATAGCAGAGCAAGTAGGGCTCGCCTTCTACTGCACAGATCACGATGGCCGACACCGAGAGTGCGCAAAAGAGGTTCGAATACCAGCCCATCTCGTCCTCATTTGCTTCAGAAAAGCCAGACAGTGTTTCTACGACTGATGTGAACGCGACTGAGGCAGTAACTACCGCGGCGGCGGAGGCAGCGCCAGAGAAGGTGCAGACAGAGAGCGAACCAGCGCAGCAGCAGCAGCAGCAGCAGCAGCAGGCAAAGACCGACAAATTACTCGAGGATTTAAAGAAACAAATCGCGAGGACGAAAAGGTTTGGCGGAGACGCTTCTGAACTTGAAAAACAACTGCAACGAGCAGAAAAGTTCGGTGCGGAGGTACTTTCGCCGTCGTCGTCGTCGACGAAAAGCGCTCTGGACAGCCCGTTGGTGGACAGACGCGGTGGTCGTCGTTACGGCGGTGCTTATAGAAAGGGATACTCGCCTTATAAAAATACGAATAGGCAGACGGAACAGACGAGCACGATGAGCGAGGCCGATAGGGAAAAGCTCAAGAAGCGGGCGGAGCGGTTCAAGTGATTTGCAGCAGTTGTGTGGATAGATGTGTTATAATATAGCTGGCAATTACAGTACAGCAGCAAGTATGTTACAACTACAAGCATAGTAAAGTAGTATAGTTTATTAGTATCTACGCAGCTTCGCTGCTCCGTTACGATCACGGCTCCTGGAACGGATTCGCAGCGGCGACAGGCTGCAGCGGTAACCTGGCCGCCGTCTGCTCAGCAAACCCATCTCGGTCCTGCTCAGCATCATCGTACGCGCCGTAGCCTCTTCTACTGCCCCGAAACCCACCCGTAAGAGCATCTCGATCACTGTCGTCGTCCTCCGGCACAGGCTGCTCGCCCCATCTGCGAATACTCCATGCGCGCCCGAGTCGCGCTGTGTCTGCGAGCGATGGAAAGTACATTCGGTACGCCATCCAGGCTACTATAGCGCCGATTATACTGCCAGTCAAGACGTCTGTGCCGTGGTGGCGGTGGTCCTTGACGCGGCTGGTCGCGATGGCAGATGCGCCGAGGAAGGGAAAGAGCACGATGGCGGCCTTCCAAACCTCGCCTTTGTTGTCGTAAAGCGACAGTTTGCCTGCTAGCCAAAGCGACAGGTAGCCTAAACCCGCAAAGGCAGTCGAACTGTGTCCGGACGGCCAGCTGCGGAAGCCTTCGGCCAACACAGCAGAGTCCGGCTGAGTGCATATCGCGATGGAGGAGAGGCCCCACGGAACAGCGTCAGTCGCGCCTGCTTCGGGCAGACAGCGTGCGATTGCGTCTGGACGAGGTCGTCCGACTATTTGTTTAAGAGAAGTCGTAATGACGAGAGTGAACGCCTCCGAGAGAAAGATGCCCAAGACACCGGCGTTGATCTCCCAGAGTCTGGTGCGCAAAGGCGTCTTGAAGCGCCATAGATCGACGACCAGAGACCACAGAACAATAACAATGATCGGCAGTCCGATCGAGAGGAAGGCAGCAATCCCAAACGGAAACGTCTCGGGGTCTGCGATCGGATACTGCAGCGTGATGTCGTTCAGCGAGAAACGCGAGTAGTTGGGCGGAAGCAAGGCGATGACGGACCAGACTGCTGCTAAAACTATGCATAACGCGTAGTCAAACACGTACGAGAACGCGATGCGCACCGCGGACGCGCGTCGGGCCATTTTTTGCGGGTGGTTGATGTTGTGTGCGGGCTGGGTGGAGAACAAGTCAGGGTTTGTTTACGATGCAGCAAATACACAGCTATTGTTTACGTAAATATATACATCTGCTATCTATCTAAAAGCGCTACTTGCGCCTTTGCATGTCGTGCTCCTTCTCAATCTCAACAGCCTTCAGCACTGCAGCCAGCACATTGTCCACCACTGCCCGCGGCTTGCTCTTCGCGTCGAGCACATCGCCGTCTTTATACACGCCCGATCTCACGAGCAACGTAGTCCATCCGTAGCTGTTTCCTCCGCGAATATCAGACGCAGGGTTGTCGCCGACCATGTACACTCTGTGCACGTCGTTCTCATAGCCAAACGTGTCCCGGCGCCAGGTGTTGAGCACGCTGTGGGCGTATTCGTATGTAAACAGGTACGGCTTTCCGATGATTGTGCTGCCGAGTTCTGTGCCGGTGTACTCTTTATACACAGTCTCGATGCCGCGTCTGAAGGCGCCCTGGCCGAAGCGAGGAAGCGGGTACTCGTTCGCCCAGAGCAGATCGTCGTTGGAAAAGTATATCGGCACCGTCTGCTTCAGCCCAGCGCTTCTTGTGCCGTAGACACCGTCGGCCGAGGTTAGCACGTCTACAATGACCTGCGTATCGCAGCCCCAGTCCCGCGGGTCGTTGAACACCAGTACGGCATCAAACGGCCTCTCCGACAACTGCCTCGCGAGCGCGAAATCCTCCTTTGCAAATCTATGAAACGGCCAGATGTTTTTGTTCTGTGCGAGAATGTCAACAGGCATAACGCACTCTTTGAACCCGTACGACGAAGCGACGTGACGGCATTTATCCCCGTCGCCGCCGACCACGAGCACTTTGTCGTATCTGTGCACCAGGCGTTTGAACGGCGTGTGCGATTGCACGAACTGGTCTTCGTGGATGTCGATTCCGAGCGTCGAAGACAGTCCGGCCACGCGCTCGGCTTCGCTTTTGCCGCCGCCATTCGTCAACAGGATCCTTTATTATTAGTCGTGAAGTGTAGGACCTGAACGAGAAGCAGACGTACCAGGGGATCTTGTGTTCCTGGAGCAGTTTCAGCGCCTCTTTTCCCTCCTCCAGCGCCTTTGCACCGCGAATCAGCACTCCGTCAATACTACAACACTGTCAGTCCACTACTTTTATCTGCTATACGACGAATTGCAGCAACACGCACTCAAACGCAAACGCAAAGTCCCGAGCAAGATCAGGCGTCTGCGAAATCCACCGTCGCGACTCAATGGCAAATCCGCGCCTCCGCACGCCTCCAGCACATCGTCCGCTCAGCAACACTCTTCTCGCAACCGCACTCATCTCTCGTTATTCTATCTTCTGTCCTTTTGTCTACTTGTTCAGGATCAAGTTCCGCAATCTCCACGTGACGTAACTACCTATGACATAATCCACGTGACTGTAGACAAGGGGCTTGTGGCCGTTCTGCGGGCTTCTTGCGCAGAGGTGGTGATTTCTCATCAGCGCATTAATAATACCTTTTGCTATATTAATAATAATAATAATACCTCTTTGTTTCTGATCTCTGTTCTTTCTATATAAACAATAGACAAAAACACAAGACTCGGGATATAGTTAAGAAGCTCTGAGTTGCAAAGATGTCGGTGCGTATTCTCTTCTGTCTACTCTGATCTGGCTAACATTATCTCATTTTTTGCAGGACTCGGGCAAAATGCAGGTCGACGACGAAATCGGCATCGACGAGGGTCTTTACTCGCGCCAATTGTGCGTATATTCTCTGTTGTTTGTATCATCTTTTTGTTGACGTAGTTAAGATACGTCCTCGGCGCAGAGGCGATGAAGAAGATGACGCTGTCGAACGTGCTGCTTGTTGGTTTGAAGGGCCTCGGTGTGGAAATTGGTATGTCTTTTACTCACAACCGTGATGATCTGTACTTATCTTCCATTCAGCCAAAAACGTCGCATTGGCCGGTGTCAAAAGTCTCACGCTTTACGACCCAGCACCGACCTCCATCGAGGACCTCTCCTCGCAGTTCTTCCTCACTGAGCAGGACATCGGCGTCTCGCGTGCCGTAGCCACCGCACCGCGTCTCGCCGAACTGAACCAGTACGTTAAAATTTCGGTCCACGACGGACCCCTCGACGAATCCTCCATCACGCAATTCCAGTGCGTCGTCTTGACCGAGACCTCCATCGAGACACAGGTGCAGATCAACGAGATTACGCATAAACACAACATCGCCTTCATTGCCGCTGATGTGCGTGGTCTTTTCGGTATGGCCTTTGACGACTTTGGTGAGCAGTTTACCATCCTCGACGCGAACGGCAACGAACCCGTCAGCGGCATTGTCTCTGATATCGATGAAAAGGGCAATGTTTCCGTCTTAGACGAAACTCGTCATGATCTCGAAGATGGCGATTACGTTACTTTTACAGAGATCGAAGGAATGCCGGCGTTAAACAACGCTGAACCCAGAAAAGTCACTGTTGTCGGTCCTTATGCGTTCAACATCGGACCTGTAGACGGCCTCGGATCATACATCAAAGGCGGTCTTTTCCAGCAAGTCAAAGTCCCATTCAACATCGACATGCAGCCTTTACTAACTCAATTGAAAACCCCCGAATTCCTTTACTCTGACTTTGCTAAAATCGAGCGTCCACCGCAACTTCACATCGGTTTCCAGGCTCTGCAAGGATTCGCTAATAAGCACGAAGGACAACTACCTAAACCCATGGACGAGCAGGACGCTAATGAGGTTCTTCATCTCGCGCGTACGCTCGCCGAGCAAATGCCTGATGTTCTTAGCGGTGCTGAAGTTGACGAGAAGCTTATTAAGGAACTTTCGTTCCAGGCTCGTGGTGATCTACCGCCTATGGTTGCTACTATGGGTGGTATTGTCGCTCAAGAAGTTTTAAAGGCTACGTCGGGTAAATTCAGTCCTATTCGTCAGTTTTTGTACTTTGATTCACTCGAGTCACTTCCTGAAAAGTATTCTCGGACAAAAGAAAGCACTGCGCCTACGGGATCACGGTATGATAACCAAATCGCTGTTTTCGGAAAGGAATTCCATGAGAAAGTTCGTAATATGAAAGAATTCCTTGTCGGATCTGGTGCTATTGGATGTGAAATGTTAAAGAACTGGGCGCTAATGGGTCTCGGATCCGGTCCTGAGGGAAAGATTACAATCACTGATAACGATACGATTGAAAAGTCCAACCTAAACAGACAATTCCTTTTCCGAGCACACGACGTTGGTAAACATAAATCCGAAGTCGCCGCCAGAGCAGTTGTTAAAATGAACCCTGATATGGCTGGTCACATTGACGCGAAGCAGGATAAAGTTGGCGTTGAGACTGAGAATATTTTTGACGACGATTTCTGGAATTCTTTGGATGCGGTTACTAATGCGCTTGATAACGTTGAAGCTAGACAGTACGTTGATCGTCGGTGTGTGTTTTTCCTCAAACCGCTTCTCGAGTCGGGTACCCTTGGTACTAAAGGAAACACGCAAGTCGTGTATCCTCGTTTGACGGAATCGTACTCGTCATCGCATGATCCTCCTGAGAAGAGTATCCCGCTCTGCACGTTACGTAATTTTCCCAACAGAATCGAGCACACAATTGCCTGGGCCAAAAGTATTTTCCAAGATTACTTTGTTTTGCCTGCTGAGAATGTCAATTTATACCTCACGCAGCCTGATTTTGTCGAGTCTACTTTGAAACGACGCGGTGACAATAAAGATATCTTAGAAACGTTGCAGTCTTATTTAGTTTCTGACAAACCTTTGACATTCGACGAGTGCATTGCTTGGGCGCGTCTTGAATTCGAAAAGAAGTTTAACAATGATATTCAGCAGTTATTGTACAATTTCCCTGTTGACCATGTCACTTCATCTGGTGCGTTGTTTTGGTCTGGACCAAAGAGACCTCCTACGCCGTTGACTTTTGATCCTGAGAATCCTACGCATATGGAATTTGTTATTGCGGGTGCTAATTTACATGCGTTTAACTATGGTCTTAAAGGAACTACTGATCCTGAAGTTTTCAAGAAAGTACTTGAGAGTATTATTATTCCTGAGTTTTCGCCAAAGTCGAATGTCAAAATTCAAGTCAACGAGAATGAACCTGTTGAGGGAGATTCTTCGAGTTTAGAAGATGACGAACTCAAGTCTATTACTGAGTCACTTCCTCCACCGTCTACTCTCGCCGGATACAGACTTGTTCCAGTTGAATTTGAAAAAGACGATGATACAAATCATCATATTGATTTCATTACCGCGGCATCTAATTTGCGTGCGATGAATTACGCTATCGAACCTGCTGATCGGTTGAAGACAAAGATGATTGCAGGACGAATTATTCCTGCAATTGCTACTACTACTGGTCTTGTTACTGGTTTAGTTAACCTTGAACTTTACAAGGTTATTGATCAGAAGGAGAAATTAGAGGCATATAAGAACGGATTTGTAAATCTTTCATTACCGTTCTTTGGATTTTCTGAACCCATTGCGTCGCCAAAACTCAAATATAACGATAAATCAGTCGATCAAATCTGGGACCGTTTCGACATTTACAAAGACATGACTCTTCGCGAACTTCTCGACCATTTCGAACAAATCGAAGGTCTTCAAATTTCCATGCTGTCCCACGGCGTCTCTCTTCTTTACGCGTCATTTTACCCGCCAAAGAAACTTCAGCAACGGTATAATTTGCCATTAACTAAATTAATTGAATCTGTTTCGAAAAAAGCGGTGGGTGCGCATACTAAGACATTGATTTTTGAAATCAATGCAGATGATTTGAATGATGAAGAAGTTGAAGTGCCGTTTATTGCGTTGCATTTGTAGGCGAGCGTGAGTGTGTGAGTGGGTGAGTGGGGGTCTGATTGCTGAACGTCGTGATTGTACGTTATACATCTCTTATATTTTTATATATATTTTTTTTTTTCAGTTGTAGTTTTGTAAGTTTATATGCAAGTAGAAGTAGAACTTTTCAGTATCTAAGTCTGGTGTAAATCTTGAGTAACAGTTTCTTTTAAATGTTAGATTCGAGGTGAAATTGACTGATGCGGATAGATCATTTCGAACAATAAACATGCTACGGTATTACAATAATATATGTTTGACGAATTCGGTACTTGAACAAAGAGAGGTTATGAGGAAGAAGAGACGAAGAAGGATTGATCCTGAGAAATTGATTT
>JAJLWK010000281.1:0-18016 GCA_030570675.1 Myxozyma neglecta | reverse complement strand
GGAACACCCTGCAACACAGATCTCAGCTTATCGCAAAGAGGTTCCAGTGCTAGTATAAACAAGAGTGGAGCGAGAGGGTCTCCCTGTCGAACACCTGAGCATATAGGTATAGAGCTAGTAAGAAACCCATTGTAATAGATCTTGCCCTTAAGATCGTGCATGGTGAGTGCAACAGTTTGAGATAGAACAGTGTTAGTAGGAAGGGAATCAGAGTAAGAAGTTTCAGAGAGGAGGAAGATATGGGAACATGACTGCATGGTTTAGTAAAAAAAAATGGAACCAAGCATCACAGCCACCTGCAGCTTCACTAATGTGCTGCACGTTTAAACTTATGATTCCTAAGTTCATTGATGTCTTGATGGGGTATCACCAGCTTCAGCTGCATGAAGGCTCCCATGAGAGCATAGTGCATAAGCAGGTGATCGAGTAGGAGACAAAGAAGACAAGTGGTGTCATGATGTGCATTGAGAGCATTCTTGGTAGATGTTATCATCCTCACTTGAAGAAGTAAGAACCTCATGATCATGCTTGTGTTGAGAAGGGGATGAAAGACAGAGTAGTGCTGGGTCTATACGAGACATTGGGACAATTCCTTGGTTAGTAGCTGAGAGGCTCTCTGTCTCAGCCAGTACCACCGCTTGAGAGTCTGTAATTTCTTCCATCATGTCCACATCAGTAGTTGCTTCCATAACATCCGAGTCTGATGAGGATCGGGATTCCACAGGTGCCAAATAGATTGGAGTAGAGAATTGAGGGGTTACAGGTGTTGCCATAATCCTGGGTTCAGGAGTTGCTGGGGCTGAGGTGTATTCCAATGCAGTGTCCTGCGAAGATGACAACTCGCGCGACGGCTCCGGAAGAGGCTCATGCACTGGGGGTGGTGTTGGGTGTGAAGGTCCTGGTGTTGTAGAGGGTGCCGCAGGCATGGGGGGACGAGCCGGGTTGCGATGACGCAACATAGGGCACCTATAGGGTGCGTGCTGCCGGGCTCCACAATGAATGCACTTGGGCGCACATGGACAGGTGCCACGATGGTGGTTGACCGCATGACAGTAGGTGCAGCCAGTAATATGATTGGGGTCCATATGATTCCGAATTCAGTCACCAGGCTTTCATCCGCTAGCTTGAGGGGGAGCTTCACAGGGAGTGGCTGGTCAGCGGAATGGATTTGGAAAGTTGTTTGGAAAAGATTAGGATTACGAATTGGTTCAATGGAGTGTAGGATTGTAGGACTGATGTTTATAAGCTTTGTCTGAAGGCCCGAGAGGTCTTCTTCTCTCCTCAGTTGACTACAAAAGTCATTCTCTTACATTTCGCCCTCTCAGTCCTACAATCCTACACTCCATTGAACCAATTCATGATCTTATTCTTTTCACTGGCAAATTCCGAGCAATTTTCCAATTCCATTCTGCCGACCAGCCACTCCCTGCGAAGCTCCCCCTTAAGCTAGTGGACAAAAGCTTGGTGACTGAATTCGGAATCCATATGGACTCCGATCATGTTTTTTATTTTTTTTATTTTAAGCAGCCATTTATTAGGCTAGACGCCAACCCTAATCAAAAGAGAATAATAATTCAAACAGAGTTTCTTACAAAGGTTAGGGTCTATATTAGGCAGTTCTGTCTTAATTTTTGTTCTTTAGTTTTTTTTTGTCAGTATTTTCCTCAATAAACTAAGCAACCCGCCGTTCGTTATAGTCTTCTAAGTAGCGGTATCCTACCTATTGCCTCAGCAAGTTCAAAGACATTCATTTTTCATTCTGCCTCATATTCTTTTGAGCATGCTTACTGAGTGAGCAGTATTTAAATTCACAAAGCCAGATACACATCATTTGTTTTTGGTACTCCTAATTCTTTCAACTTAATTACATTATTATTTTACCACTTTGTCAACTTGACACTTTGTCCTTCTCTTTTAAAATTCATTTTTAATTTATAGTCCTTGTGCCTTATAGTGTCTGTTATAGCATAAAGTATTGATGTGCATTGTTAGTATTATTGGTATTATGTTGGCTCTTATTATAGAAAAGGCTTGTTGAGAAGAAAAGTGAGCATGGTTGAGGAACAAAAAGTGAAGTTGAAAGTAGTTTTCAGGGTTTAGTGCACTCAGCAGCCAATTGCTCTGTTCCAGATGACTGTTTTTACTCCTGACGTCGTTTCTCTTAATAAAATACAAGCAGTAAGTGACTCTTTTAGAGAATGAAACAAAAATCAGTATTCTGTGATACCCAGCGACAATTTGATGACTAGAAAATTGTGCGGCCCTACTTGGATAAATCAAGAAAAGTTGTTACCCAAGATATACCAAATGTGCAGCAGTTTGCTCTGTACTTTGACATGCAAAGTATTTATAGAGCATTTTTCTCTACTGCACAATAGTTCATAGTTAATTGGTTTTTAGCTGCCGAAAGAAAGATGACTGTCCATTGAGAGGCCGGGAATAAATGGTCAAAGTTTGAAGAAAAAGGTTTAGTATAACCCGCTTTTCCAGGTGAGCAATAATGTAGTTGATATCACTAGTTTATGTAGATATGTAAAAATCTGCTAGCAGAGTTCTTAATCGACTGTCTAATGTGGTTTTGTGCGGAGAGCTCAACTTCTTGTCACTCACATGTCACTCACACGGCCTTAATATAGTGTATTTCCGTATTTTAACGCCGGTTTAATTTGCTTGACTTCAAGGCATTTGTCTACTAAAAAAAAAATTCTTAGAGGTCAATATTGCTTCACTTTTCAGTGCCGAGTGAATGATATTAACAGGACCAATTGCTTGATAAGTTCTAGACTGGAAACCACAATGAGAACTGCATTTTGAGGTATACAACTTGGTTGCTTCTATTATAGTTTATCAACCCAGCTGCAATCCTTCCTTCATTTCATGCATTCTTTCAATATTTAAATTTTTTCCATGTATTATTCACATATTCCACAATCTACTCCGCAATATATACAACGATTTAAGCACGTCCACCCGACGATTTCAAGCTGCAAACTTCGTTAGTACTACCCAAATCATCACAGCGACAACGGAAATACATACAATTCGAAAACAAGAACTTGCGCATCAAGCGACCTGTTAACGCAGTTTATCTTTCCAACTATTAGTATTTCACTAATTTCAATTCAAGTCGCGGTAAAACTTACAACACCTAAATCATATTAGCGCTACGAATTTCACCTCGCAATTGTAAAAACTACTTACATGAAGATTCCTGTCCGTTTAATTTATCGGAAGTAACACGGCCCATTAAACACTTGCTGAAACATCTCTTGGTTCCCTCCAATGAGGCTATTATTTCATCAAATTAGCTTTATTCCGATCCTTCCCTTTCATAATTCACATCCAATGTAAGACGTAAAGCGCGCTTCAAAGGGTACTCACCGGTGGTCATCTGAGCTTGAATCTCCTGCTTGCGCGCAAAGTTGAGAACTTGACTCTGCTCATCCGCAGTAAGCGATTCTAATCCGGCAAGTTCTGATGCTGATGACATTTCCGTGTAACTTGTCTAAAAAGTGCAATTTACTCGGTTCCTCGAAAATTCATTAATCCACAGTTAGCGTAAGGTTTTCGTACCGCATATTACATCAGTTCTTGATTTTCATTTAACTAGTAGTTACTTTAATTTGAATCATGATAGCAATTTATGATAAATATAACAAAATGAATACCCTCTATCTCTACAAAGCAAACTCCGCAAGTGACCGCAACTTTTCTCTCAATTCATAAACCCTTTAAAAAACCTCTCGACCTCTTGTTCAAATAAGAGGCAGCATCTTATCTTCCCACGTTGATCTTGCAATGCGAATACCGTCGAATACCCCGCAAAAAGATGTTATACGTAACCGCTTCGTTGTACTTTGCGTAGTAAAGCTCAGATAATCGTACTTGCCATGGAGGAAATCCATCAAGGTCGAGCTTTGGTCCGAATAAAATGACAAGATCGGGCTCGGGAATAACACGCTCGACAATCACTCTATCAATTAACTCAACGGTAATATCCTTCGGAGTCATCTCTCCTTGAACAACCTTTTCAGCGTACTCGCGTGTGAGATCAACCAAAAATCCGCGACCATCGTCTTTGGCAATGAATGAGATGACAATATCAGGCTCTTTGCCCACATCAGCTGGGAAAATCGCTTTTGTTCGTGGTGTATATAATTGGAAAGTAGGCATCTTATGAGGTCCGTAGTATGATTCCAAAGTACGACCAACGACAGCAAATGAAGCCTCATGCATATCTAGCAATTGGCCAGTCTTCTCGTAAACAGTCAGATGCTTAATTCCCACAGCTACAGCCCATGACGCCACGTCAGAGACTTGCTCCATGAGACCTTGCACACCCCCACCTTCCTCAGATGGCTTGTACTTCAAAACAATTGCGAGAGTGCGTGGAGTTTTAGCGAGTGTCTGGATATCCTGCGCGATAAGCTGTGGCGTGCGATGATGATGATACATAAGCGTCATTCCCGTGTTCTTCGCCATGTGGTACTGCTTTGAGGCAAAAGTCGCAATTGAAACCAAAATGTGCAGAATAACAAGCAGCGTGTGATATACATGGAACACAGCAAGCTGGATCATGGACATCGGCATCTGCGCAGACTTTGTCCCCGGCGGCACGAGCGAGTACACAATAAAGTCTTTGGTGCGACTGAGCAAGCCCGCGCTGCGAGCCTTTCCGACAGGTTTGCCGTTTGTGCTACTCGTTGTCGCTTTACCATTCTTGCGGAGTTCCATTTTCCCCGACTGGATATTTCTATACGTGTCCTCGTGCGCGGTGCCGTTCCGAGGCTTGATACGGATCTTGGGAAGCGAGGGCGACGGTGACGGCGACAGTGGCGGAGAAAGCGGAAGCACCGGTGACGGGGGTGGAGGAGGAGGGGACATGGCGGCTCTTTATATGCAAAGATGTGCGTGGTAGAAGTCACTTAGCTAATGGTGCGTGGTAGAAAGCACAACGCCGGTCTCGCTGTTCTTCCAACCTCGCCGCCGCACTTGTTTCAATTATGACCAGTATCTTTGACTTTTGAACTTTAATTGCTCTCTACTGTTTAAACGAAAATATGTCTGGATTTTATCTTTTTTTCGTTTGGTTATGGTACGTAAACTACAACTGTCCGGATCCACTGCATGCAAGTCGGTGGCACAAGAGTGAGCAGACCACTATGTTTCTCGGTCGCAGATCTGGTGCCTGTGTGGATTTCGGACCCTTTCCCACCGCAACAACTTGCCCTGGCCCAGCTTGCCTGTTCAGAGTAGCTGGTACCACCCAATTGAAACAAGGTCCATTGCAACACCTTCACTATTCCTTCTCCTCCTAATTTCGAAGAGCTGTGCGGGATTGTGCGCTCTTTTGTTAACTCCTTTCCGAGTTTGCACATTCTTTAAAAGAATGAAAAAAGTAATACCGGAAACACGTAATCCCCACGCCTTTAATCATACGCACCAGCGCCAATCTGACTCGCAAACGCAGTGCTAACACTTCGTGCGTCGTCATCAACAGCACTGCTGTACACTGATCCCAGGCCACCATAAACCGACCCATTCTCTTCTTCCACGTAGTTCTTCAATCGGTCGCTTTGGCTCAGTCCGACAGCTTTATTACTGGGGCCATTATTGCCGCCAATAGGTCCATACTTTCCATCGCGCGAACCGTTCATTGGCATGTTTCCGGCACCGGCCGGTACATTAGGCCAGTGATTCATCACATTAAATCCATTTGCAAAAATTGACTGGTAGTTTCCGGCTGGCATACTTCGAACTGATGCAAGATCGTCTGGAATATATCCAACGACACTTCCACCATCGTACTCCATAGGTTGTCGTCCGCCAGCTCGCTGTCTAGCAGCTTGTTGCTGAGAGACGTAACTGGGTCCGGGCGGTCCGCGATACGATGATCCCATACGCGGATTAGACAACTGTAACATGCTTTGCTGTAAATTACTCAAAGGGCCCTCAACAAGAGTCAATTTCTCCTTGTAGTGTGTCAAAAGGTGATGCCACATAGGCTGCTTTGACAAAACTTTTGGATTTCCGATGACAACAAGTCCATACTTAGCACGAGTCAACGCGACGTTAAGACGTCGTGGATCGCTAAGGAAACCAATACCTTGATGCTCATTCGAACGAACACAAGAAAGGATGATATAATCCTTCTCACGACCCTGGAACGCGTCTACAGACGCAACTTCAACCTCTTTGTACAATTCTTTACGTAGAGATCCATTAGTCTGCATAGAAGAGACAATATACGATCGCTGTCCCTCATAAGGCGTGATAATACCAATCTGACCAGGCGCAATACCAGCTTTGAAAAATCGAGTAACTAGTTTCTCGACATTCGAAGCTTCGGTTCGATTCAAGTAACTAGTACCACTAGCTGAAATTTCTTCTTGACCCAAGTTTGACCAAAACATCATAGGCGTATCTGCAACGGGCCATGGGAAGTCAACGTCCTTTCGTAGTCTCTCTTGTGCTGTAACACCATTCTGAAGACATCCCTCGTAGTACATGTTACTAGGGAATTCACTCAAGCAAGGATGCATTCGGTATTGTATATTCAATCTGATAGGAGCCAATCCAAGCAACACAAGTCGCTCAAACAATGACTGGTGTAATCCAGCACGCGCGGCTTTCTTGTTCATAATAACAGGTCCAAGCTGTTTATGATCACCAACCAACACAGCTTGCTTACAACCCATCACAAGAGGAATCATACACTCAGGTTCAGCAGCTTGAGTACTTTCATCAATCAGTACTGTGCGGAATTTGAGTTTGGAAAGACGCGAATCTCCAGCACCAACACAAGTGCAGCAAATAACATCAGCATGAGCTAAGATTTCGCGTTCAGCAAGCTTCGTCAGTTTCTTAAACTTCTTTTCGTCCTGACTAGATAACTCTCCAAGCTCTTGTTTCAATTGCGTAAGCTTTTGCAATTCAATATTGGTATCATTCAATCTAACTTGCTCATGCAACGCCAAAAATGACACCGAAGATTCTAAATCTTCACGACTTTTAGCGGTCAATCGCACAACTTTAAGTCCAGTCTTGTGGATTTTCTCAGTTAACTGATCGACTGCGACGTTAGAAGGTGCACAAACGAGTACCTGGCCAGAGTTCATCTTCGCAAGGTGGTAGACGATAGTAGCCGATGTCACGGTTTTACCAGTACCGGGAGGTCCTTGAATAAGCGAGATATGTTTCTGCAAAACAGCTTTGACAGCGTCAATCTGTGACACGTTGAGATCAGGGAGATTCGGTGCGGTGAATTGTTTCGGCATAGCCGTTTTGAGAATAACTGGCGCAACTTCGTGACCGAGCAGTTTATGATAAATGTAACCCGAGACTGACATTTCATTGATTGCAAATGTTTTCAGAGCAAGTTGCATACGGTCAAAGGAAGTTGCTTTCCATACGTAGTCGACAGAGAAATTTGTAGTCACATCACTCGGGACAGATTTGTCATTACGACGAAGTTCGAGAGTCACCTCATCAGATATGTTGTTTGCGACCTTAATAACATAACCCACGCCTTCCCATTTCGGTCGCATGTCGCCGATATATCGCAAACGCATCTCATCACCAACAGCAAGTTTGACGTCACCAGTGTCCATATTAGGAAGAACAAACGAGGCGAGATGTTTATTGTTTAGACCGATATCCCAACGAACATTAAGATGGTCTTGACTTTGTGACTCTTTAAGACTGCGGTCATAATCTGCCTCAATTTTGACTAATGGACCAAAACATCTCTGATATTCATAGGCGTCTTCGTATCTAAGTAAAACCGGCACCGGATCATCATCAGGCGCGGATTTATCAAGATCATTGATGGTCGCTTTCGCATCTGACTTCCACAACTCCTCCAATTTGGCTATCTGAGCAATAGAAGGCTGTCGAGCTTTCAGCATTTCAGCTTCAGTGGGGACGGCAATTAACCAGCTAAGAAACGAGCGGTCTTCAATAAGTGGTTGCCATTGACTTGTGTCCCATGACATATCTTTGCTTGAAGGTGCAGAAGCACATGGTTGACGACATAAAATAACGACGATTGTGTCTGATTTGGCGGGGATGAAACCTAGTAGGAATACATTCTTGCAACCGCAGTTGTAGCATTCGAGAGTAGTTGCGCCGAGATCGGAGTCGGCGTGAAGTCGTACTTCCTATAAGGTGTTATTATTGTATTTATGGTGTTTACGTGATTTAAATACCTTGTGACGAGCACGAACGAGATGGTTGACAATGTGAGAACTTGAAGTGTTTCCACGTGAATTGCAGAACCATTTCTGACACTGAGCACACTGAACTACGCTTGGAGGCGAGTAGATTCCACAGTAACTAACCGATTAGCACACTTTCCCTAACGGACAGTAATAAAACATTATTTGTAACTTACGCGCAAGCGTGTTCAGGAAGATTCTCCTCTTCAATTTGACCATCTTCATCGTCATCTTCCTCCTCCGCACCGCGTCTCAACGAACCCAACCCAGCAACCGGCACCGACGCCAACGAAAGCGTTCCATCCACAGTCGATCTAACATCTTCATCTTCATCTTCATCCTCGTCGTACTCGTTCTCATCAACTTCTTCGCCATTCACAGTATCATTGTCATCAGCAGTCGCATACTCATTTCTTCGTCGCCGCCGCGGTCGCTGCGAGGATCCAGCGACTGAAGCGCTGTCAGCGGTCGAAAGCGCGTCAAATTGCTGTCCAAGATGCGTAAACGCGTCCATTCTTTTTTTGACGCAGCTATCTTTTCTTGTTTCTGTTTAATCGGATCTGTGCAAAGGAATGACAACTTCTCGACGGAACAATATGATTGCTTGCTTCGGTAATAATTATTTGCGTAGTCACGTGCCATATTTATTTGTAAAGAGACCTAACCTCATACTCCCAACGGGGTTCAAGAAATAAAAATACTCTGGAAGGGGAAATTTTGATTATAGACAAATATACTAATAACTTAACAATGGTAGGTTCATGATGCTATATAAAGGAACGATTTCTAACGATTTAGATACGACGGCAAGCACGAGAACGCAGAGAATACCTCTACAAAAAATCTCTAGCGCTCAAAGAAGCCAATATAGTAGTCAAACGGCAGCAATTACGAGCAGCACTAGCGTCAGGAAAGCCTTTACCCAAGGAGATTGCTGAAGATGACGAGTTACGGAAGGAGTTCAAATATGACGAGAGCATGAAAGAGGAGATTGATGACGAGTACAGTGCGTTGAGTGGGATTCAGGATCCGCAGGTGGTTGTTACTACGAGTCGTGATCCGAGCACACGGTTGTCCCAGTTTGCAAAGGTATAACAAACTATTTGAGAGGTGTTTTATGTCGATTTAAGATATTAATGGTTATTAGGAGATAAGACTGATGTTTCCGACTTCTGTTAGGTTAAACCGTGGTAACACAGTCTTGCCATCATTAGTGAAAATGTGCCAAACCTCCGCAACAACTGACCTAATTCTTCTTCACGAACACAGAGGTGTTCCCACCGCATTAACAATCACACATTTTCCCCATGGTCCAACAGCATCATTTTCGTTACACAACGTGGTGCTCAGACATGACTTGCTAAATGCAGGCACAGTGTCTGAGAGTTATCCACATCTGATATTCGATAACTTCACTTCACCGCTCGGTCAACGTGTCGTGCAAGTTCTCAAGCATTTATTCCCGCCCGGTGCAAAGAAAGACAGTGCGCGAGTTGTCACATTTGCAAACAGAGGTGATTTCATCTCCGTTCGTCATCATGTCTATGTGCGCACTCGTGACGGTGTAGAGCTCGCTGAGGTTGGTCCGCGATTTGAGATGCGTCTTTATGAGCTTCGGCTGGGAACTGTTGATAATAAGGATGCTGATGTGGAGTGGAGATACCGTGGATTTGTGCGGACGGCCAATAAGAAAGATTATTTGTAGACAATACATGCATACATGTCTCATATGTGTTATCCGTCAACGATATACAAACTCACTGTTGGAAGGTAAATATTATTGATCCCACAGTTACCGCGGCGTATGCTTAGCAACTCCTCAGTCAAAATGTAACGCATGAAAGTTGACTTACTCCATAAGTCGAGCTTTAAATAATACGTATTCAATTCAGAGGAATAACATTTCTACCAAGTGACTTAGATTAGTACAGGCATTCGACGAGAAGCAATTGGGTAAGCGTAAACCAAACTCACAGCCTACTGGAATAGTTGATATTGAAAGTGTCTGCCAGATAACATGCAATGATCAGAAAGCATTGATCAACATTACTACGAGGGAATGAAGGAAAGAAAAGATTAGATAGTCCGCTCAGATCAGTCGCAGAAGTCCGCAAGTCTTTGAAGCCAATCGTATAAACATTTTAAATACTGTACAGCCATTTTAACTTAACTATAACACAAATAACCATCGTTAGATCTTTTACTGGGCTAAACGAATATTAGCCGGCTCTTGGCCGTCACACAACTAATTTGTGCGTAGCACCGACGACGCTATCCTCGATCCGCAAACACATACCAACCAAACTATCACGAAAACAAGAATGAAAATAACATCTTTCTACCAATCTAAATCACATCTAAAAGGCCTTACCTAAGTTCTAAAATAGTAATATATTCATCAGTGCTGAGTCATCTGGGAGTAATGACGCTATTCAAGTCATTCGTAGCCATCCCCATACCATCAACAGCAGCAGCATCAGCAGCAATGGACGCGAGTCTGAGGACGCCGGCGCCGCCGTCGTCGTCGTCGTCGTCGACGACGTCGCTGATGCGTCGACTAAGTCGCGGTGCGCTGGACCGTCTCGCGACGCGTCGACGCGTGTCCTCCGAAAGCGGCAGCCAGAACGCGAGCGGAAGTGGCCCCGTGACTACGCGTCGCGGGTCAGCTTCGTCGTCGGCGTCGTCTGTGTCGACAGCGGCGGCTGATTCTGTATTGGACGATGCTGTGGGGTTTTCTGTGGATGGAGACGGGACTCTGGAAGGCGAGATTGCGCCGCCAGAAGTCCCGGAGAGTCTTGCGCGGGGAGTTCCGTTTCTGCGAATTACGCGGCGGAAACGGATGCAGTATTTGTTTACGCTTGACGCTGATTCGGGGACATTAAAATGGGATTCAAGTAAAAAAGGACGCATTGAAATAGACACAATTCAGCAGATCCGCGTTGGCGCTGACGCAAGACATCATCGTGAAGAGTTTGCTATTTCAGCTGAACATGAGTCGCTGTGGATTTCTATTCTGTATACATCTGAGCGGAAACTGAAAGGGTTACATTTAATTGCGCTTACAAATGATGTCTTTTTGCAGTTTGTCGCTGTTCTTAGCCGATTGTTGTTGTATCGTCAGGCGGCAATGCGCAGTTTATCATTACCTGGCGATCAATTCGTGCATGTGCATTGGCCAAAGTACATCACAAAAGACGGCAGCGGTGGTGAACGACTCTCCTTTGACGGTGTTGAGCTTCTTGCTCGACGACTTCATGTCAATTGCTCAAAAGAGTATTTACGGCAGAAGTTTGCTGACGCCGATGTTGATCGGTCTGGGTTCTTGGACTTTGATGAGTTTAGACGGTTCGTCAAAATGTTGAAACATCGTGCTGAGATCGAGACTATATACAAACGAGTGCGAGAAACTGTGGCGGGATCTGATGATTTGGCTGTTGAGGACGATAGTCTTAGTTTGGAAATGTTTAAAACGTTTCTGAGAAACGTGCAGAAACAAACTATTGACCATTCGCTTGCTGAGAAAATTTATTACAAATTTGCCGACGAGTTTGATCGGTTTACTGTTGACTCGTTTTCTGATTATTTATTGTCTTCGTACAATACCGTGCATAAACAATTGCCACTTGCAGAACTCGCTCGGCCACTTAACGAGTACTTTATTTCATCCTCACACAATACATACCTTTTAGGCAGACAACTTGTTGGTGAGTCCTCTGTCGAGGCGTACATTCGAGTTTTACAGCGCGGATGTCGATGTATTGAACTCGATTGCTGGGACGGCGATACTGGTCCAGTTATCTCTCATGGGCGGACATTTACTTCAGAGATACAGTTTGCGGACGTTATATCGGCTATTCACAAGTACGGCTTCATATCCTCACCATATCCACTAATTCTTTCCCTCGAAGTCCACTGTTCCGCAGAAAATCAAGTCAAAATGACCGAAATTATGAAATCCACATTCGGCAACAAATTAATAACCGCACCAATTCATCCCGGCGCATTAGCTCTTCCTACACCGGAATCCCTGAAGCACAAAATCCTCATAAAAGTCAAACCCAGCGACGACAGTCCTTTACAAACCGACGCGCTTTCTTCTAGTACAGAAACATCCCTCAGTGAAGATAGTAATTCTGATGCATCATCACTACGTCCGCAACGTTCACGAAAAGCAGCTAAGCCTAGTAGTAAGATTACACGCACGCTAGGTGAACTAGGCATCTATCTTCGCGGAACGAAATACCGCAACTTCGCCCTCCCCGAATCACGAACATTAACACACTGTTTTTCCTTTGGCGAGCGCACCTTCAACGCCTTAATCAAAGACGATGAACGCCGCACTCAACTGGAACTTCACAATCACCGTTTCTTAATGCGTGTATACCCCTCAGGATTCCGGCTTACCAGTTCAAACTACGAACCGCAAGCGTGCTGGACGCGCGGCGTCCAAATGGCTGCGATGAATTGGCAGACGTATGATTTGGGATTACAAATGAACGACGCCATGTTTGCCGTACGTGATCGGTCTGGATACGTTTTGAAACCTGAGAGATTAAGAACGGTTAAAGGACGACAAGATGCATTGACAAAGATTGTGCGGCATCGGTTTGCCATTGAAGTTATTTCCGCGCAACAATTGCCGCGACCAAAGGAGTTAAAAGCGGATGACTCTTTTGATCCGTCGATTGAAATTGAAGTATACCCGTCTACTGGAACCATACGTCGACTACGGACGAGAACAGTGAGGAATAATGGGTTTAATCCGATTTGGAACGAAGCTCTTGTGGTGGAGCTGGTGGGTGGGGTTGAGTTGTCGTTTGTGAGGATCCAAGTTTATGCGACTGACAATTCTCCGTTTGCTGTATACTGTGGTCGAATATCGGATTTAGAGCAAGGTTAGTACTCTCACTTTATTTATGAAAGAAAGGGCTAATTGGTATAGGATATCGACATGTTCCACTATTCGACATGCAAGGCGAGCAATTCCTCTTCTCGACACTGTTTACACGAATCTCTCTACGACAGTTGTAACTGCAATACAGGGTATTACAGCTGCGAAATTTGTTTACAATCTTGTTTATTTTGTTTATTTGTATTATGGGCGGTTGGGTACGGTGTTAAAATTGTATATTCTCCATTTGTAAATACGACTTTTTATCTTCACGTGATCCTTAATCATCTTTCCCACTTCTCAGCACTCCAAAGTAGTACCTTATCGACTGTTCATTTACTTATATCACCACGATCTAAGCAAATAAAATGGACGCCGGCGCAGGACGTGGACGACCGCGTAATGCTGCGTCGGTGTGGGTTCACATAGCTTGTGCGATAATCCCGTTCTGCTTCACATTCGTACTTTCCCGCGTTCTCGGCTTTGCGCTTCATTATATCCTCCAACCTTCGTCTACATCTTCTTCAATCACAGCAACAAGTTCCAATGGCATGGGTTCTGGAACTACGGAGTTATTGTTATCAGCAGTTGGTCCCACGACGGCTAGTATCTCCCAACGCGTGACGTTAATTGATAAATTCGTCGCGGTGTTTGAAGCCGAGTTTGGTTCCGTATCCGCTTCAGACGCACAATTACTCCGGTTATGCGGAATTTTACTGTACACTTTATACGCCGTGCTAGTGGCGTTTGCGCTTTCGTTTACGTTGCTATTTTATGTGTTTTCGTTTGTGTTGTTGTTGTGGAGGAAGTGGCTTGCGCTGGGAAAGGGGCTTTATGGGGTGTGGAGTAGTGATAGTGGGACTGTTGGCGTTTGGTAATTGATTCATTTAGTAACAAGTAATGTTATATGGCATGATATTTTATTTTAAGTGTTGTTTGAAATGGTTATGAACAGTATTAAGGTAGTAAAAAGTATCGTATTGTACATGGCTTAATATACATCGCCGTCTTCATCCTCGTGCATCGCTATTCCATTCCCATTTTCCTCCCTGGCAATCCCGCGTCTCCACTCCTCATCGTCATCATCCAACATATCCTCATCTTTTGCTCCGATACTCGCCGTAGCAGTCGCAGGTATGGTCGTAGGCGCAGTCGTGTACCAACTGAATTTGGTACTTTCATCAAGACCCACTGTAAGAGGACTTGTGTAAAAAAAGCGTTCGGCAGCATTTCGCGACTTGAACGCGACAATTTTCGCGCCGCTGAGAAAAGGGTGCGCGTCAATTGATTCGTACTCGTCGCCAAAGGTCATGACAAGGTAGGTAACGAGTTTATCACTGCTATCTTCATCCAACTGAGGAACAGTGACTTTCTTTGGCCGTAAATCAAGTGATGCGCGTTCCTTTGCAGCAAGAAATCCCCCGCGACCAGGTATGAGACCACCACGACCTCGTCCTCGTGGCGCACCTCGTCCTCTGTACCCACCACGTCCTCTGAACGCAGCGTAATTCCATTCATTTTCATTCGAAGAACTAGGATCAACACCTAAAGCTTCCGCTTCCCGTTTCAACTGCTCAAGCTTCGCTTTGAGTAATTCAGTAGTACTATTAGCTTCTGTCTGGACTTCCATAGCATCGCCATCATTATCCCACTTTTCGCCGCCAGAGGATCCAGCAGCAGGTTCACTCGCCGCGCGAATCTTTTCTAATAACGCTTCTCGTTCACGTTCTTGTTTCGCAAGTAACGCCTCGCTCTGCTTCTTAATCAACGCAAGTTTCTCTTCATGTTCACGTTTCTTCATCTGTCGTTCTTCGTACTCTTTTTGCTTTTCAGCTTGTCGTTGACGTACTTGTTTAACGTCTACAACGGCTGGAGGAGATGCAGATCTCTTGCGTTGTCGGTCACCGCGGTCACTGCGTTCACTTCGTCCTTGTCTTCGCGCTTCTGCTTCAGATTTGAACCAATAAACCTTAACAAATCGATTTTGAAACACAGGCACGGGTGAACTCCACGCGCGCTGGGCAGAGTCGTGGTCTGCAAAAGTAACAGTGGCTTGACGCAAGTGCTCGTCGAGCGATACTTGCTCGACAGGACCAAATGCTTCGAAAACAGGACGAATTTCAGATTCAGAAAAGTGCTCTGCAGGAATTTTGTCGACGATGAGGACTTTGTTTGTCGGATCTTGTGAAGCGCCTTGGACGTATCGCGCGACTGAGGTACGATCCAGTCGTCCACCGCGACCACCGCGTCCACCACGGCCACCACGACCTCCTCTATTATCAAACCCAGATGAGAAACCATGTGAAGGTCCCTTAGCAGGTGATAGTTGTTTCTCGACAATAATCCGCTCACTGCCATGTTCATACGGACATAAATCACCTTTCATACAGTACCCACGTTCATCGTACGCTCTGCAACGACCACGACGCTGTTGTGGTCTCTGCTGCTGTGATTGTGGCTGTGGTTGCAATTGTGCTTGTAATTGTTGCTGTTGTTGTTGGCTCCAGTTGGAGTAGCCGCCTGATTGTGGAGTAAATGGTGCCGCGTTGACTCTGAAATTGTTGAAGGCAGCTGGTGCCGACGGAATGGCTTTGTCCGTGTTAAAGTTGTTGAGTCCAGTATTCTCTATTATTCCAGTGTTATTTCCACCGGCAACAGCATTATTTCCAACATTCACAGTCGCATTCTCATTCTCATTTGGATTCACAACACCGCTCTTCCCAGCAAGATACGCCTTACTTTCCAGCGCACGAAACACGTCCTCAACAAACCCACGCGTGTTCTCCTGCAAAAAATCTTGCAGCTGATCAATGCACATTTGAAATACTTCAGACTGCGCCTGATCGTGCCGTAGTAAAGCGAGCACGTAGTCTGACAGGATCTCCGAGTCGGCGTCTGATATGTGCTCTAGACGCGCTACAAGCCATTCGCGAAGTGCGACGGCATCGTTTTCTGAAAAGAGCATTTTTTACTGTATATTTATATAGGTATAAGTATACACTGGTGGGTAATATATACAGTATAGAACTGAAGATTATGAAGTGAAGATTATAGCGGTAAGAATTTATCTTGTTCTGGTGACTATAATACGGTTCACAATAAGACATCACATTAAAACTCCAAAACAACTCCAGATATCGTACAATTACTCAAAAATAACAAAATTAACACACAACGAATTGGATTAACGTAATTCAACGAATAGGACGAGGCTCTTTCCACGCACGCCCAGCTCTCGCAGTCGGACTCGAAAGAAAAATCAAACTTTCAACCGCATCGGCCTCGCTCTTCTCTCTCCTATTCCCATTCCCATCTCCTTCTCCCTCACTATCACTTTCATCGTAGTCACTATCCTCCTCGTAATGTCTCGCAGCCGCAGCAGCAGCCGCAACAGCTCGTGCCGCGTCCGCGTCTTGCTTAGGCGTCGTAGGCGAGGGTATAGGTGAGAATGCCGAGCCTGTAGCAGCGCGTTTACGGCGTGGCGGACTAGCGCTGCGTCGGACTATACTTGGTGGCAGTTTATTACTAAAGGTTCCGAGTACCGGAAGACCATCTGCACGCACGGGAACACCAGACGGCGCTTTTTCGACTTTGGCTGGTTCGACAACAGGTGTTTTTGAGACGGATGTAGACGATGCTGGTGGTGCTGCAGTTTGTTTAGGCACCGATAAAGGACGCCAGTAATCAGCAGGCGGCACGGGTGGTGCGTAGAATCGCTCACGAGACGGTAATGGCGGTGGTAGCGGTGCGTTTTTAAGATGAGACGAGTAATACGGTATTTGTCTTTCTCGTTCATGTGCTGCGTCAGAGTCTTTTAAAAAGTCAGGATCGCGATATTGTGCAAGACGCAATTGTTGTTCGTAACGACGGAGTTGTTCTTCGTAATTTCGTTGATCTTGTTCGCGCTGTGCTGCGTAGTATAATTCTTGCTCTTCATAAGAGGAGAACTGCGGTGGTGGTGGTGGAAACGGTAGTCGTTGATACAGCGGTGCAGGTTCCGGTTTCTGTGCACTCTGTTCCGGCTCAGGTTCAGGTATCGATACAGAAGTAGCAGGTGCAGACCTCGTACGTTTATGTTCATGCGTAAACCCATTATTCAAAGACTTTTGCTTTTCCTCGTGAAGAGCAACAGTAGCAGCATTCTGGGTATGATTCCGACTATGACTTAACGAGTAATTATGAGCCTGTGACGCGTATTGGCGGACTATTTCTGCGCGTCGCATTCGTATTGCGTTTTCTTCTAGTTCGTCTAGTGTTTGGGCTGTCCAGCCGTGTTGGACTTTCATTAACGCGTACGCAAGGCGCGTTCGTAAGTTCTCCGAGATCTAAACAATGTTAACAACATCCCCAGCATTATAGTATTAATAACGACTAGTACCTTTTGTATGCGATCTGGACTCGCACTCGTCATTGTTCTCGTCCGTATTTCTACCATCTCATCTTCTTCACCCACAGATGCTTTCTTTGTCTTCACAGAATCCACCTCTTTTCCGTCCATATCCTTACTTCTCTTTAGTCGTTGTTGTTATTGCGCGTACTCTCAATCGAAACAATTCCTTGTATAATCCCAAAATATACTCAACTCTGTTGACTCGACTTATTCCAAACAGTACTATTCTCTTTATGATTAGATATTAAACAGCTAAGTATAATGCAGCGCCGAAAGCCCGATTGCTTTCGGTGTTACTCTTCCAGCCTTGTGCTCTGAACCGCCGCCTCGCCTCGCTGATGCTCTCCTTCCTATTCCGGAGCCCGTACCCGCACTACACCAATTCTTTGAACTTTAATTTATCTTTTTTTGGCAGTACGTTGTGAAGTTGCCTTTTCTGGTTGATTTTTATTTATTCATTTATAATCATAAATGTATTTACCTATAGGTATGACCTTTTTAAAGCATCTAGGCCATAAT
>JAJLWK010000280.1:0-18019 GCA_030570675.1 Myxozyma neglecta | reverse complement strand
TGTTTACACAACAAATCGCCCACGCGCGTCTTCCGGATTTCCATTGCGACGCTTCCGCTCTGGCGCTCTACCACGCACCCATCCAAAGTGCCATTTACTCACTTTTAGCAAAAATAGTCTATCTCTAGACTGAAGCTGTTTTATGTCTGCCGTTCGCTCGCAGACATCGAATTCGACGCGTCGCGGTCAAAGTTCCTCCACCGTTCCTAATCTCCCTCCGCCCTCGTCGATTCCCGTCCCCTCTTCGCCCACTTCGTCTTCTTTCGCCAATTCCGATATATCTTCGCCTGCTCCGCCAATGAGTGACAGTCGTAAGCGTCAAGTTCGCCGCGATGAGGTATTTTCGAAACTACTCGTATCAGTAGACAGTGCTGATTCATATCTGTTATAGGCTATCCGCCGCAAGAACGAGTCCGATCTTTCAAAGAAAAAAGTAGTTCCCGGCAAAAATAGACAAGTGCGTCGTCCACCTCCTGGAACAGTTCTTGCTTTGAGACCGAGTCCAGCTTTGCAAATCAAACCAAACACTACTGTTGCCGAAGCCGCTCAGCTAATGTCCGCAAAACGTGAGAACTGTGTTTTGGTAACTGACGACGATGATCGCATCGCTGGTATTTTCACTGCAAAGGATCTTGCATTCAGAGTCGTTGGTGCTGGTGTTGAAGCTAGAGACGTTACGATTGAGCAGATCATGACAAAGAACCCGCTCTGTGCCCGAACCGATACCTCGGCTACTGATGCGCTCGATCTTATGGTTCGTAAGGGATTCAGACATTTGCCTGTTATGGATGAGAATCAAGACATTTCTGGTGTTTTGGATATCACAAAGTGTTTCCACGAGGCTATGGAGAAACTTGAACGTGCGTATCAGTCATCTAGAAAACTGTACGACGCACTCGAAGGTGTGCAGTCTGAACTAGGCGCATCGCAGCCAGCTCAGATTATTCAGTATGTTGAGGCACTTCGAACGAAAATGTCGGGACCAAATCTTGAGTCTGTTCTCGATGGTAACCCGCCCACTTTTGTCACTATCCGAACCACAGTACGTGACGCTGCTGAACTAATGAGAAAAAATCATACCACTGCTGTTCTCGTTACTGACAAGAATGCTATTTCTGGTATCTTCACCAGTAAAGACGTTGTTTTGCGTGTTATTGCTGCTGGACTTGATCCTTCGCGATGCAGCGTTGTACGTGTTATGACTCCTCATCCCGATTTTGCGCCAAAGGAGATGAGTATTCAAGCTGCTTTGCGTAAAATGCATGATGGTCATTACTTAAACTTGCCAGTCATGGGTGACGACTCTGAGATTGTGGGTATGGTTGATGTTCTCAAGTTGACTTATGCCACATTGGAACAAATCAACTCAATGGCTACCGCTGAGAATGAAGGTCCCGCATGGAACAAGTTCTGGTTGTCGCTTGACAATGATGCAGAGTCATTGCATTCTGAGCATCTTTCGCACCGTGCGGGAACTCCCTACTCTGATCTTGCTTTACCATCATCACCGATTCCTCATGGTTCGCCTGATTTCAATTACCAACGCGAGCTTGGTCCTACTGATTCAGCGTCGCATTACGCAGATGACTCTACGCTTGCGAATAGATCACAAATGGGTGGTGGTAAATTTAATGAGGATGATACTTCGTTCACGTTCAAATTTAAGACGCCTGCGGGACGTGTTCATCGTGTTCATCATCCTGCTGATGAAGGTCTTGAAGCCCTTCGATCAGTTATTTCAAAAAAATACGGCGGCGATATCGAGAAAGTTGGTGGAGAGGAGTTTGCTATCAGTTACTTGGATGATGAAGGTGACGTGGTTTCGATTTCTTCTGATATGGATCTACTTGAGGCGATTGCTGTTGCAAGACAATCTGGAGTCAACAAAGTTGATCTTTTTGTTCATCATCCTGACGAAGAAGTTACTCCACCTCCACCTCCAGCACCTGCCACACCAGCTCCTGCTCCTGCCTCATCTGCTCCCGCCACTCCTGCTCCTGTTCCTGCTCCTGTCGCCGCCCCTCAATCAGAGCCAGCTACTCCAGTCAAGAGAGATGACCATCATTACGAAGACCGACACCGAAGACGATCTGGATACGGAGCTAGTGCTCCGGAAGCTATTCCAGGTATTCCTAATGAATTGTTGTTACCTGGTGCATTGGTTACTCTTGCAGCATCAATTATGATTGTGTTTGTGCTTAGTAGAGCTGCAAAGTAAAGTTAAAAAGAAAACTATTAGAAGTCTTTGATGCTGTTTATGGAGTATGAATTTCCTTTTTTTGATTATTGGTGTGAGATGCGTCCCTTTTTTTTTATCTTTTCTTTTTTTTTTATTCGAGTTTTAGTCGGTTTGTTGCTGCTTGCATGATACGTGATAGCGTAGTATATACCATTATTATTAATTTGTTATTCTTAAATGAAAAATATTTAAGAGTTTAAGTTTTACTGACTAGATGCATGAAAGTGACTAGGGAAGTGTACAGAAGTGCATGATATAATGAGCTATTTTATTTAGTGCTTCCTTAGCGAGGTGCATTGCTTAGGTTGCATTGTGGAAAACATAATATAATAGGCAAATTTACTAAAAAATTCGGCAAGAAAATTTTGGTCAGTAAACAAAAGTAACGGAAAGATATTGTTTTGATATTAAAGAGTCAAAGGCGTAACAAGGGCTGTTGCGACTGATATTTTCAACCAATTTGATTGACTGGGAATAAATAAGCTCTAGAGTCTGTCGTTGACGTAATAAAAAGCTGAAAAATTGTCTTTATAAATAGTAAAATCAGTCTGTATATGGGATACATCACTGCATATTTCTAAAATAAATTTTAAAATAATTTTCGCATCTATCTACTATCTTAAATCTGTGAAGTATTAGCATAAGTTCGTTTATCGTTCATTTACGAATAATAAACTAGGAGGTTTTAACTCATTTCTTGTCAAGATTTTTGCTATGTCGGGTTAGGGCTGTTGGCATTGAACCACGTGAAAAAGTCGATATGTAATCCGTTTTATGAAGAATCTGCTAATCCAATTTCAATACTTTTTCTTTTGAAATATTACAGAAATCTTGTAGTTAGAGGCTTTTGTAACAAAAGTAAGTGATTGACAAGTAAAAATTATTACGCATTCAGCACGCTCAAAGCAAAACGTCTTTTGAACCTTAATCAGATTTTCAAGCAGCAGCAAAAGCGCATTTTTGACTTGCCCAACCTCAAAGCTTTTCATGTTTAGTCCTCCGTCCGTCAGTTTGGGAAATTTAAAGTTTTCTGTGTACGTAATTTTTCCTCCTAGTGAACTTTTTTTCTGTGAACTTGTTTCTTTTGTTGAGCAGTCTATTTCACATTTCTTGTTCCCTTTATTTATCGTTGTATTTGCTTATGATTTTTCATTAGTGGTGTTGAAATGTGCGTATTTTTTTCCGTGAAGAAGGATATTATGATGGGGGAGGAAAACTGACTTACACATGAATTTAGTCTTGTTTACACTTTAGAGAATACCAGCGAAAGAAACAATTACAACTCGTCCTCTTTTTTACAAGTATTGTCGATTCACTACGAAAGCGATATTTTGACGAGTAAAAATATATAACCTTGAAACCTTTGTACAAAATACCAGATTATTACTACTAAAATGTCAAATTTACCAGCGGAAGCCACGGCTGCTTTACTTTCACTTCTTGCGAACTTGATCTCAGCTGACAATGATATACGAACAAGCGCAGAGGCAAGCTTAAATGATGAATGGATCTCGCAGCGATTCGAGATGTTGATGGTTGGTCTTGCGGAACAAATCGTGATTAACGCGGACCAAACTGTGCGTTTACCTTCTCTTGCTTAATTTGTTCCTGACAAAAGGAACGCGGGTGAATCTTGAGCTGACTCATTTTAATATAATAGTTACGGTCATTTTCTGCAGTCTTATTTCGAAGGATCGCTTCCAAACAGCCTGAAAACAGTGAGGCATTAGGTAGAATGGCTGATCAACTATCTGCTCCAACTCGCGCAACCGTCAAGTCTTTACTCTTGCAAGCGTTGGGTAACGAGCAAGTAAACGATGTTAGACACAAAATCTGCGATACGATCTCAGAATTAACAATTGGCGGTGATGGTGCGTGAAAGAAATCTCCAGCATTATGAAATTAGAATTTCAATTGACTTTTGTAGATCGCTGGCCCGAACTTCTTGAAGTACTTTTCAATGTCGCAAAGAGCCCAGTCGCAGGACAACGTGAAGCTTCTTTCCGGATATTTGCTGCATCTCCAAACATCATCAGCAAACAGCATCTTCCCGCTCTCGTTGATGTTTTCCGCGCTGGTTTCGCTGATCCTGATAAAGACGTACGAATCTCGGCTATCGTCGCATACACTGCGCTCTTTGGCACACAGCCAAAATCATCCTGGCCAATTTTACAGCCTCTCTTGCCCGATTTATTAAACGTTTTACCCCCATTGAATACTGTCGAAGAGTCTGAGCAATTAACAAACGCTCTTACACCACTTATTGAGCTTGCCTCATTTGCACCAAAGATCTTTAGACCTCTGTTCTCTACCGTTGTGGAGTTTGGTATCTCAGTCATGAAAAACAAAGAAATGGATTCTACCACTCGTGAATCTGCTCTTGAGCTTTTAACAACTTTTGCTGATCAAACGCCTGGAATGTGTAAGAAAGAGCCAAGCTACACGTCTTCCATGGTCGTACAGTTGCTTGCGATGATGACTGAAGTTGGCGAAGAAGATGATGAGCAGTCTTCCGCTTGGCGTGAAGATGACGATTTAGATTCTGACGATGCTGATTCCGTACATGTCGCAGCTCGTCAGTCGCTTGATCGTCTCGCCATTAAGCTTAACGGCAACTACCTTCTTCCTCCTCTTTTCCAATGGTTACCGCAGATGATTGCTTCCGCAAACTGGCAAGAGCGTCATGCGGCTTTAATGGCTATTTCATCATTTGCTGAAGGATGTCGCGATGTCATGATTGGCGAGTTATCAAAGGTGCTCGATATGGTTCTACCTTTACTTCAAGATGCGCACCCAAGAGTACAGTGGGCTGCTTGTAACGCAGTCGGACAAATGAGTACCGATTTTGCGCCTGACTTGCAGCGCGACTTCTGCGCTCGTGTCTTGCCTGCGCTCATTCAAACTCTGGAGTCGACCGAACCTCGAGTGCAGGCGCATGCTGCCGCTGCGCTTGTTAACTTCTGCGAAGAGGCAGAGAAGGAGTGGATTGAGCCTTACCTTGACAACTTGTTGAGTCACTTGATGGTTCTTTTGCAAAGTCCCAAGCGTTACGTGCAAGAGCAAGTTTTGACTACGATCGCTATTGTCGCTGATGCCGCTGAGACAAAGTTTGCAAAGTACTACGATACCATGATGCCTATGTTGTTCCAGGTTTTGCAAGCTGATACTGGTAAGGAGTACCGTACTTTAAGAGCAAAGACAGTCGAGTGTTCGTCTTTGATTGCTCTTGCTGTCGGCAAGGAGATGTTTGCTCCTCTTTCTGGTCAACTTATTCATACTTATGCCGCTATTCAACAAAGTATTGTTGACGACGATGACCCGGTATCATCGTATCTTATTGTTGCCTGGGGCCGTATTTGCCGTGTTTTGAAAGCTGATTTCTTACCATACCTTAGCGGAGTCATGCCACCTTTACTCGAGGCAGGAAAAATCACTCCTGATGTTCAGATCATTGATGATGCTAAGGAGGCAGAGTCATTTGGTCAAGAAGGATGGGATGTTATGCCTGTTCAGGGCAAGCATATCGGTATACATACAAGTTTGCTTGATGAAAAATGCACCGCGATTGAGTTGTTGGGTATCTATGCCGCTGAGCTTGGTGCTGGCTTCGAGCCCTACGTCGCTGAGATTTTGGACGATATCATTTTACCAGCCGTCAACTTTTTCTTCCATGATGGTGTACGATTTGCTGCCGCTCAAGCTATTCCCCATTTACTTGCCTGCATCAAGGCTTCGCCCACTGCTGGTCCTGCCAAGTTGGCTGAGTATTGGAGATTATGCGCGTCAAAACTTTTAGAGTCTCTTACTGTCGAGCCATTTGTTGAACTACTTACCTGCTTCTACACTACTTTCTACCAGTCAGTTGAGACAGTCGGTATCAACTGCCTCACTCAAGACGATATGGCTACATTTGTAAAATCGCTTGAGTCGAATCTTGGTGATTTCCTCAACCGGGTAAAGCAGCGTGCGGGTCAATCTGATGAGTACGAAGAGTTCGATGGTGAAGATAAAGATGAAGATGCGCTTATTGACGAAGATCTTGTCAGTGAGATCAACAAAGCTATTCATTCAGTTTTCAGTGCTCAACGGGCGTCTTTCTTGCCTACTTTTGAGAAATTGATTCCTTTACTGTCTGAGTTATCAACACGGGAGGAAGTTGAATGCCGAGAATTTGCTCTTTGCGTTTTCGATGATCTTATCGAATTCTGCGGACCTGAATCATGGCGATATAAAGATATTTTTCTTGAGCCGCTTGCAAAGGCTCTTATTGATCCGTCTTCTACTCTCAGACAAGCATCAGCTTATGGTGTCGGAGTCGCTGCACAGTTTGGCGGCGAGCCATTTTCTTCAACTGTTGCATCAGTAGTTCCTACATTATTCAAAGTCATCAGTGTTCCTGACGCTCGATCTGAAGAAAATGTTCATGCGACCGAAAATGCCTCTGCTGCTATTGCGAAAATCTTACGATTTAACCGACAATTAGTATCTGATGTTGACAACGTTATCGACGCATGGATTACTACATTACCAATTGTCAATGACGAGGAGGCTGCTAGTTATGCGTACTCTTTTGTCGTCGATTTGATTGAGGCACAACATCCTGCTATTCAGAAGCACGCTGCATATGTTGTTGAATGTGTAAAGAAGGCTTTAGAACAAAATGCCATTATGGGTGCTACAGCGGAAAGAGTTAAACGTGCAGTTAACTTGTAAGCTAAAAAAAGAAAATAAAAAAACAAAAAAAGGGAGGCTGCAGGACATATAATTGGTATCTTTTGACGAGTAAAAATAATAAGAGTTGCAAACATTATTGCTTTTTTCGTTTTTTTTCTTTTCTTCTCAATATTATTATTATTATATTTTTTTTTTAGTTATCATGCTTTGGAGTTTCTTTCATTTTCATTTTTTGATCTGTTTCCGATTCGTTTCGTAATTTCATTGTTTCTACTATTCCCTTTTTGTTCTCCATCAGTCGTTAGTATTATTAGTCCTATATTTACTTCTAATAATAGAAGTAATATTATGTTTATGAATATGCTTACTTCTCTACATATTAATCTAAGACTCACTCAAATCCAATCAAAAAAGCAACAAGCTGAGTTTCGAGATTACGCCTTTGAACTAGTAAATCCACATTCATAAAAGTCATTTCTCATTTCTAAATCTATCAATGCTGTATCACTAATAATACTACCCTCATTCTACTAAACAATTCTAAAAACAATCACATATCTAGTTTTCCAGTCACCAACAACTCCTGAGAGATATGATTTGTGCAATCTCTCAAAATTGAAGCCTGTTTAGCAATATCAGCTAATCTTCCAATGACTTCCTGATTTCCTTTACCAAATCCATAAATACAGTATTGAACACCGATATCTTTACAGAATTCAATAACGGGTTTCTGAGCATCACGGAGATTATGTCGTGGTAAACGTGGGAATAAATGATGGATTGCTTGAAATTGTAAACCGCCATGGAAAAAATCTAGCCAAACTGGACAGTCGACATCCATTGTTGTTCGAAGCATTTTTTGCGCAAAAGATTCGGTTGATCCTAAATCGCTTGTTGACATTGCAAAATGTGAAAGAGTGATTTGAACATGTAGTGGCATTGTAACAATATGAGAAATTAAGACGTATGCAATGCGAGTTGAAGCGTCAGGGAGCGATTGGTATACCAGTTTATATCCAAACCAGTACCAAAAGAAAATATTTCCAACGATTTCAAAGTATCGACACCAAGCTGCTTTACCTTTCATTGGTCCTTTGCCAAGCAGAAGATATTCCCAAGCTAGCCGGTAAAGATTAAATCGTCCAAAACACAAAATAGGGTAATACAAAAAGTTTTGGAATCGAACGAGAAACTTGGCGGCTGCATCAAACCATAGTGTGCGTTCATAGTAAGTGGAAAACACATTTCCAAAGAGTTTTGTAGAGACAGCAAAAAATGGTAAATGTTGGATATCAGGATCATGAACTGGATCGTTCGTGACAACATGATGTACGTTATGGTTATGCTTCCACCATCCAACTGATAATCCGCCCAAGTATGATGCAACAAATGCTCCGATAAAATTGTCGATAAAGAAGTTGTGTGTTATACCGTAATGACCGGCATCGTGTACAGTAAAAACAAGTTGATGCCACATAAATCCTAGGAAAAAAGCTGATGTCTTGTACCATTTCAATTTCAGAAACAAGTATGAGAGACCTCCCAGAAGGAAGTATCGTACACATTCACGTGCATAGCCCCAGTATGTGCATTGAAAGTATCCTCCTTCTATCAGTTTTTTCTCAAGTTCACGATATTTCAAGCTAATCATTCTTTGTGTATCGTAATCTAAAGATGGGTATTTTTCAAGATCTTCGGCTAGTAATTGTTGTTCGTATGCAGCAAATAACTCCTCTGATAATGGAATATCACGAGCTTCAGGTGAGACCACTACTGGTTTGAATTTCGTACTTTGTGGCTGATTTTCTTCAGTAGGTTTCGCAGACGATGGTACTCGCTTGCGGTTTGCGGGATTTGTGTGTTCATCCTCAGAGTTGTCAGAGGAATCAGATGGTATAGTGGTCATTGAAACAGCCTCGTCTTCTTCTGCCGCAATTTCTTCAGCTGTTCTGAATTTTCCTCCTTGAATAGGTGGTATCATATTGACCCAGAGATGATTAATCTTTCCGATTTGGTATTTCCTCGCAAGGGACTTCGCCTCTTCTGAGTGGAATCTGCAATACGCTAAGCAAAAACTCTGTATAAAGTTTTTCAAGGAAACACGTACGAATTGATCTCATCTGTAGCATCACGACCGACCATGTGTAAAATCACTTTCTCACTGCCAGGATGTTTTGGGATCCAGCTTGCTACGCTTAAAACGCGATCTTCGTAAATCACAATGACCTTTCCTGATGCTATTAGAGCCTCAACCTCGTTTGCTGAATAAATCCGAGACGCCATTAGTGAAACAATCTAAAATCAGGGAGACAATGAATGAAAATCTAAACTGAAAACAACTATAACAGGTAATAAAATGATTGTGTGAAGAATGAGTAATATGTAAGAAGATGAGCAGTGATGATCAGATGATTCCAATTGAGCTGCCCTGGGAGGTTTAGTTTAGACTTTGCGCTAGGGATGGGATGATGTGTAAGTATGGCTGCAGCAAATCCTTTGTGTTTAATGCGGAGAATAGTGAGAATTCTGAAAAGTACTGTTTTATGTTATTTTGATATGACTTGTGAAATTTATGCGATTTTTTTCCTCCGACCATCTTTCACATTAATAGCTGAGAAAGCAGTGAGACCTCGTACAGCGTTAACTCCGAAAGACAAGTTACCTAACTTGGATTTTAGTTCAATATACGTTCTCTTTTGGCTGTTGATTGAAAAGATTTCGATGGCATGAAAAATAAGACGATACAGTTGAATGAAAAAATATATCTACTCTAAACATTAGCTTCTGCCATATTGGTTACATCTAGGTTCTTTTTACTTTTTTGGTGCTCAATTTGGGAAATCAAAAAGATTGAAGAGTCGTGCCAACCGTGATTGTATTCGCTTTATTTATAAAATGTAACAACTATTATTATTAGGTGATTTGTTTAAAGTTGTATACAGAATAAATATATCGTATCGGGGCACTACTAACGGCACAACAAATTGTCCACATTGTTGATTCTTTTCTCGTGCGAGAAGCACAATCAGAAGTTAATAGAATTAATCAGCACATCACAGACCAACCAATTTGTCATTCCAATGCACAACATTGTTGTTCAAAGCAGCAATCGTACAATCTAGCATTAAAAGTCTACTTTGCAAACAAAGCTAGCAGCGATAGCACTGACAAACAAAGGAAAAAGCTTGACGAGGTCGGGGAGTAACATATCATTTGTGGTCAAAGCTTGACGGGTCAAAGTCAATTGGTAACCAGACCAAGAGAAATTTCTAATGAAGTGTAGGCCAGTAGAAAGCTCAATTCATGCCCATTTGATACAATTAAATCTACTAAAATACAAAACTGCTGTAACTAATAAAATTAAAAACGTAATACAGCTAAAAGCGTTAAGTAAAGTGGGAAATAAGAGAACAGAATGTCATGTAAATCATCCAAAAAACTTCCATTAAGGTTTTCCGACTTCACCCTGAACCTCGGGGAGCTGACAATACTGGTCGCTGCCTTATAATGTTATCCACTACTGATTCACATAATATAAATACCCATCGATTCATGGTTGAAAATGTAGGAATCATCAGATCAAAGGCCAAATCATCGATTTGAATACTTGCTATTATAAAATATCTAGGAAAAATGACAAAGTATCTTGTTACCGGATCTAACCGTGGCCTCGGTCTGGTTTTTGCTACCGCTCTCGCAGAGAACAAAGAGAACGTTATCTTTGCGACTGGTCGCTCGCTATCCTCACAGTTAAAAGCACTCACTGAAACTGCTCCAGGGAAAGTTATATATGTTCCGTTAGACATTACTGATTCTAATTCTATCAAATCTGCTGTTCAAATCGTCTCTGAACATACTACGTCTTTGGATGTATTGATCAATAACTCTGCTATTGTTCACGGTACGAACCAGGATCCGGCTAGAATTGAGTTATCCGAAGATTTGGCCGAAGTGTTTTCTGTTAATGTTGTTGGAACTCATGATGTTACTCGCGCATTTCTCCCATTACTTGGTAATGGTAAAGACAAGAAGATCATGAACCTGTTAGTCGATCTGAATTTTGGTTATCTTCTGGAATATGTTTAACTGACAAATTAAAGCTCTACGATTTCTGGGTCTATTCAAACTGCTCCCGACCTTGATTTCGTTCCTTACAACGCGTACAAAATTTCGAAGGCAGGACTTAACATGCTTACGCGTATTTACTCCGCCTCACTTAAAAAAGAAGGATTCACTGTATTTGCAATTCATCCTGGTGTAAGTTCAAACATTTTTTCTTATTCAAGACTGGTTCTTATTAATATTTTTATAACAGTGGGTCAAGACTAATGCAGACGTGGATGCGTTTACTGACATGAGTGCCGATTTGACTCCACAGCAATCTATCACCTCTGCACTTGAGATCCTTGAGGCTGCTACTCAAGAGGAAACCAACGGACGTTTTTTGAGTGTGAAGGTGGCTGATCCTGAGAACAAATTCTACTTCAAGTATGATGGCAGCGACGTACCTTGGTAGTCTTTTGTTCTATATGTTAAGATATATTCATATAGATATAAATTTGTATTCGGGTTTAAGTGTAACATTTACGATCTTGAGTAATTCAACAATAAAATTCTTCTTGGTTACTAAACATAAATCTCAACGTAGACACGTGATGCAAATCCCATTCTACAGCTTTGCGCTCTTTCCAGAATCAACCAACTCAGCAGCAGCCGAAGAAATCGCCAATGCATCATTGCGCTCTACAACCTTCGTCTGGAAAATAATCTTCTTTCCACCATCAACCTTCCACATTTCAACCTTCAAAGTCTCACCTGGGAAAACGTGTCCTGCAAATCGTACTTTGATGTTCTTGTACATTCCGAATTTTTCATAAACCTGCTTAGCAGAAATTCCAAATGAACAAAGACCGTGAAGGATTGGTCTAGGGAATTTGCCAACTTTGGCGAATGCAGGGTCAATGTGTAATGGATTGTAGTCACCTGAAAGTCGGTAGATCGACGCCTGGTCTTCTGATGTCTTGACAGTAACGACCGCGTCTGGAGCACGTTTAGGCGGAACGTTAGCTGCTGATGCAGCACCGCGGTCTTTGCCCTTGGAAGGACCGCCGAATCCACCTGAACCTCGTAAAAAGATCGACGATTGGTTGTAGAAAATGGGTTTACCAGTGTTGGCATCAACAGTCTCAGTGCCAGTCACAACGACGGCGGCTTTGCCTTTGTCCACAATCTCAAGAAGCTTTGGCTTGGAAATGAGTTTTCCACCTGAAGTATCTAATGGCCATGATCTGACTTCAAGGTATTGCTCTCCATGTAACAGCATCATCTATGAGACGATCAGCAAAGATCAAAATAAAGAATAAAGATTAACTTACAGGATTGAAATTAGGAACCAACGAACCCATGTCAATCGATCCTTGCGCGCCAAAGTAAGGTACGACACCATAAGAAGGTAAGACGGTGAAGTTTTCATCGCCTTCAAAAACATACTGCAGCTCAGTCGCTTTTGCGCCAACTCCAATGTTATACAGAATCAGATCACGAGTATCATATTCAAACGGATAGTCCTCAAATGTCTTTTCCTGGACTACTCCGCTAGATTTCTTAGAGATGTTTGACATATTCTCTAAGATAGGAGCCATACTTTCTTGTGTAGATTTAGGATGTGTAGCACGACCATCTTCAAAGTTTGTGATTTCAGCCCATTTGCTTTGAATATGTTCTGGCAAAAGAGTGGTGTCGATAGGGAATGTAGTACCACCGCTGCGTTCAAAGCGAGTCTGTCCGATCCAACCAGAACCAATTTCAAAGCAAGAGCCAGTAGTGGGTGCTTTTTCAGAACATAAGAGAACAGTAAGAGGTGCAACATAGTCCGGCTTGAATGCTTGCACAATTTCTTCAGGCATGATTGTTCGAGTCATGTTTGTACCAGCATTAGGAGCGATACAGTTGGCAAGAATATTGTACTTTTTACCCTCAAGCGCGATTGTCTTTGTGAAACCAAGAATACCACACTTGGCGGCAGAGTAATTAGCCTGGCCAAAGTTACCGTAAATTCCTGAGGTCGATGTTGTATTTAAAACACGACCATATTTCTGCTTAAGAAAATAAGGCCAGGCAGCTTTGGTGACTTTGTAGGTTCCACGCAAATGAACCGACATAACAAGATCCCATTGTTCATCAGTCATACCAGCAAAAGACTTGTCACGGAGGATACCAGCATTGTTGACAACGACATGTACAGTACCAAAATTATCAATTGCAGTCTTCACCACAGCGTCACCATCTTCAGCAGAATGTCGATCTGGGACAGCGGTGCCAGCACCGTAGAGCTTGTTGAGTTCTTCGACCGTTCCGTCAGGATTTGCCAGATCGTTAATAACGAGCTTTGCACCAAGTTTAGCAAAGAGATGAGCATATGCTTTTCCAAGACCTCCACCAGAGCCAGTGACAATAACAACTTTGTCTTTGACGTCAACAGGGATAGATCCTTGGTCATTTGGAGCAAGATCTTTCGCATTCTCAAGAAGAGTCAAGAAGTCGTTAGGACCAGAAGGATATTGAGAATCTTTGAAATCCTCAACTTCAGCCCAACGATTGAGAATTGCAGCGGGAGTAAAGGTGTCATCAGTCTTAAACAGCACACCGCCAGCACGCTGCCAACGAAGCTTTGCGACAAACCCAGCTCCAACTTCATAAATGCCATTTGTCTCTTCAGTATCGGCGTGTGCAAGATAAGCAACAAGAGGGACAACCTTGTCAGGCTGCAAAGCTTTGAGAATGTCTTCAGTCATGATTGTTTCGGTCATTCGAGAGGCAGCCATGGGAGCAATGACATTGGCGAGGATATTGTACTTTTCACCTTCCTTTGCGAGAGTTTCTGTGAATCCAACAAGACCAAGTTTAGCAGCAGAGTAGTTGGCTTGACCAAATGAGCCATAAAGCCCAGCAGCTGAGGCAGTATTGATGATTCGTCCAAACTTTTGCTTGCGGAAGACAGGCCAGGCGGCTTTGCTGGTTTTGTAGGCTCCCTTGAGATGAACAAGCATGATGAGATCCCAATCGGCGTCTTTCATATTCTTGAACGACACATCACGTAAAATACCAGCATTGTTGATGAGAATATGCACAGAACCAAAGGCATCGAGCGCAGTCTTGATGATGCGATCACCGTTCTCGACCGAATCGTAGTTGGCGACAGCTTTTCCGCCAGCGGCCTTGATCTGATCGACGACCACGTCGGCAGCCTTTGCAGAGGCACCTTCGCCCTTTGCAGAGGATCCTAGATCGTTGACCACGACATTCGCACCGCGAGAGGCAAAGAAGAGAGCGTATGTTTTACCTAGGCCACCACCGGCACCGGTGACGACTACGGTCTGTCCGTCAAATCGCAGCGACATTGCAGTGTTTCGGCTACGCACAACGACTCTCAGATACAGAAATTGATAGTATAAACAGAAAGAGAACAGAGCAGGACGCGCGTATTTAAAGAACCACGGACGGCAGAGCAGAGGCCTTACGCGAAAACGGGTGAATTGTGGGGAAACCCGCGATTTGAACTCTGCTTGCCGCTCGGCCCGAGGCGCGTGGGGCTCACAACTCCCCTCCTCGGGCGCGCATGTGCTCATCACAGCTGACTCAGCCGTCACGTCATACAAAGTACAAGCCCCGCGGCAGCATGTTTTATCGGGGCAACAGCTGCGAAGTCTCAAACCCAAATGTAGTTGACTCGTTCAGATTCCGGTTTGCGCGCCACGCTCTTCGTCTTCTTGCTTGTGTCATTCAGAAGTAGAAGATCACGAGGAAACTGTCCGGCTCAGAGTCTCTTATTCACCGCGTGTGGGGATTGGTTCATGGAGCCAGCGCAAGAGACTGCCCCCGCCGCGTCCCAATCAAGCTCCCCCACCCCGGCCCGTCCTTCTCACAAACGGACGCGTTCCGGCTGCTATACGTGCAGAAAGCGCAGAGTAAAGGTTTGATCCTCCTGTTTATTTGCGATTTGTTTTGGTTTTACGTCGGTGCGGGCTGCAATGGCAAGCACAAAGGCTGACTAAGCGGTGTCTGTGTAGTGCGATGAAACTCAACCGTACTGTTTACGCTGCCAGAAGGGAGACCGCGAATGCGTGTTTCCACCGGAGAGTCTGACTATTTCTAAAAAACAACTTGCAATCCAGCTTCGATTGCAGCGCAAGCAGGCGCAGGCACAAGCTCAGGTACAAAGTCAAGTACAGTCACAACCGCAATCACTAGTGGCAGTTGAGAAGCAATCACACGAGTATAAAGCTGAAAAACCGAGCCAATTTGACCAATTCGATGTATCTGTACAGCCTCAAGGCCAACGCCATGATCGATTCCAGGATCAGCTTCGAGATCATGGGCACAATCAAAGCCAATCCGGCATTGTCTCTGACGCTTTAATCGCCGCACCCATTGTTCCTCTACCCGCTACTCACCCGGAATCAATGCCAATGTCAACCACAAGCGGAAATCGTATCACAGTCTCTAATTTGAACTACCAATCTGCCCCCGTTCCGAACACTTACTCAGCTCCTGAATATGTTTCCTGCTCTACTTACGCATCCTCATCCTCATCCTCCTCATCCTCATCCTCTTCCTCTTCGCGCATGCCGACTTATCAATCAACATACACTATGTCTCATACACCAGAGCAGAGCTCTTACATGATGGATAGACGACTGCTCACTTCGACCCGATTGGATGAATCATTGCCTCCGGGCCCAATCAACACAGCAAAATTAACAAGACCCATGGAGAATCATCCATCGACTGAATCAGTGAATACTTTTGTCCCCCCCGACTCCTCCGAATCTAAAGCACGCGTCGTTTCGCCTTCAGTTCAGAACCTGCTTGACTATCATCGTCAAAATCTCAGTCACTACCACTACTTTTTGTCTATGGACCCAATCGATTTTTTCCCTTATCTTCTTGACAATGCAGCGTCTTGCGATTGTCTGAAGTACGCGTTGGCTGCGTTTAGTTGTTATCATTATGCCCTTCGTTATGGTGAATGTTATCTTGTCGATATGTTTGAGTGCTACGAGAATTGTCTACAATCTTTACGTGAAGCCATTATGAATCCTAATATTTTTGTGCTAGCCTCAATGCTTGTCCTTTCTTGCATTGAAGTGTATCTCGGTGATGTATCGAACGAGGTACAGCATCAAGATGTTGTGTTTCGAATTATTCAAACGCAGTATACTCCTCAGAACTTTTTCGTGGATAAGTATCATTCACATTTCTTTGTGTGGTTGCGATTGATTGACATTCGTCGGTCCCTTCTTTCTGGCCGTTATATGATCTTTGATACTACGTGGAGTGATGTACACAAATCGGCTCTTAATCGACTGTCAACGACCATGTCTATTGCTGACCGCCAAGGCGAGTTTGCTGTTAAGCTTGTGTTTTATAGGTATTTGGTTGAAATTGGAGCCCTGTTTTCTGAAGTTTGTACATTTGCTGCAGATTTGCGCAAAAACGTTGTCAATACTGACGAATCTGTCGCACAAATGGAAGCCCTGCGCATGAAGGGAAAATTGTGGTTTGAGGCTCTTGATCAGCGCCTGCTTGCTACTGACGAGGTTCCTTCTACTTATAAAATGTCTGAAGAAGAGAAAGAACTGATTCCGCCTATTATATACAGGCGACCAGAAATGGGGTTGATGCTAGCTGTATATTATTCTTGGAAGCTTTATTTCTCGTCTTACACCATTGCCTTGGCTACCACAGTACCCGACGGAGAGGTTGAGAATCCTTCAGACACCGCAATGAGAATTGCAAGAATCGTAGCTGGATTTCGATCAATGGAGCACAGATACCCAGGTGCGTTATTTGTGTTGCATAATTATCTTTGTATTGCAGCGCTTTTCATGCCTCCATCGTTACATGTTTGGGTTCGACGGATGTTATCGCATATACAAGCTCTTGGATACAATATTGCAGAGGAACTACGTTGGCAGTTGGCCTCTGTTTGGAAAAATCAGGACCTGTACAGTGGTTGGCTTATAGGAATCGAAGATGAAGAGAGCAACTCAGAGGCCAAAATTATGCCATGGAAGGGACTCTTACAATCGAGATTGCCAGAAATGGACGAAGAACGTCGAAAATTCGTGCTCTCGATGATCGAGATGAGAGGTATATTTGACGCGGGAATGAGTAATGTAAGACGAGAGTGATGTAAGTTAAGGGGAATGGTAGAAGGAGTACATTGGTTGTATATTTGATAGTTACTGGATAGCTTTTTGTTTGGGTCGTATTTTACTTGTGTAATTTTATAATGCAATTGAATAATCTGCCAGCTATAATAATATGTTTTGGTAGCCAATATGCAACTAAACTACAATCAAAGATGTGATGATGCAATCCTTGTTTCTTATACTAAACATATATACCCTAACCACATAATTAACGGGCGGGTAATCTTTTCATTTGAGAGCAGCGGGCGGTGTAGTCTATACAAGCGACCCCCCAGGAACGCTTTCTCACTACGGTGCCGTCGGAATTTGACACGGTATTTGGATTTGATTGACTAATTGTGTTGTTTGCGTTTGAGCAGCAGTTAAACATTTCTTGTTCGCGTTGAATTCTTGGAATAATTAAGCAAAGGAAAGCGAAATGCAGACAATCAAGTGCGTTGTTGTGGGCGATGGTGCTGTGGGAAAGGTGCGTGTTTGGTTTTCTTTTGAGTGTTTTCACGATGCTATTTGCCGGCGAGATTCGGGCTCGATAATTGCATATAGCGGAGAAGAAAGCGCGTATTTGAAGATGAAGAAGGCTAACTAGACGCTGCAATCCATGTTCAGACGTGTCTGTTGATATCCTACACCACGAATAAGTTTCCCGCGGACTATGTCCCTACTGTTTTCGATAACTACGCGGTGACTGTCATGTGTGTACCACTTTTGTGATTTTCTCTGTTTTATTATTTGCCCACGCAAACAATGTCCTGTTTTCGCACTTGCTGTTTAGAAGTCGCGTTTTAGTGAGTGCGAGGTCTGTGTGAGGCTGAGCTACAGTGGAGCGGGGGTTTGCTAACCGCGCGTTGTTTGGTGCAGGATTGGCGATGAGCCGTACACGTTGGGTCTTTTA
>JAJLWK010000279.1:0-18029 GCA_030570675.1 Myxozyma neglecta | reverse complement strand
GCTCGTAACCCCGCAGTACCAAATTGAATTCGAGTTCGCAGTCGGCGCTCTAATTCAGCAACACTTCCGGCTTCCAGTAAATCTGTTATTTGCTTTCGAGTGTTTGGATTCTAAGCCAGTATGTTTGTGATTAGTACATTGGCAAGCCATAGTTAATATAAGGGGAAAACTGCTCACCTGATCTAATTCGAGCCAGTCGTCCGCCAACTCGCGAATAGATTTGAGCGATTGCGACATATTTTCCGAGCAGAATTGTTTGTGATATTATAATACGGTCGCAGTACCAGATTACTGTGGGATGATGGCGGGAGGTGCTTTCTTTGTTGATTCAGAGAAATAGATGAGATAAGAAAGCCTGAACTGTTCGTCAAACAGCTCCGCCCAAACAGAGAAAACGTCGGCAACGAAGTCTCTCCAACAGTCAAGTCTACTTGCAAATTGCTACCGCAAATAGCAATCAATTCAGAGGAGAAAAGGACAATAATTGCAAAAACGCCGTAGAACGTAGACACGCGCAACAAAGAAGCAACAATCTCAGGGCGCACGTATCCGGCCGCAGTGAGTTTGGCGGATCGCCTTTGAACTTTATGCGAATTAAGAATTGAAAGTGCCTCACTTTAAGGTTTGTCGAACTTTGGTTCCTCTTCGCTCAGAGTTTCCGACTGTTCGCGTTTAAGCAGTGTCGGTGTACTTTTGTTTGTTTACATCGCGCTGTTGGTTTGTGTTTGTGGTAATTGCTGGCTGGATTTGGTCTGTCGAGTGGAAACTGGCTGAATTTATTTATTACTCTGTTATTCAACCAATAACGGCATTGTCACAACAATCATCAAGAATAATTACAGCCTACAATGAGTACCTCAATCGCGACAAATGCGACAACAATTAAATTCACATATGTTTCTTACGATGCTGCAGACCCGATAGCAGTAGTCTTAGCATGGGCATCGCTGATTCCGCAGACAATAAGTGTGCTGTATCTTGCTTTCATTCTTAATCGGCGCGAGGCGGAAACTATTCTTTTATTTGCTGGACAAGGTGCTTGCGAAGTGGCCAATATTGGGCTGAAGAGAATATTTGCGCAAGAAAGACCGCAGCGTGAGTAATTGTGAAGTTTATCAGAGATCTGGGGTTGACGCATGACAATTAGATGGAGCTCAATTTGGATATGGAATGCCATCTGCGCATGCCCAATTCATGGCATTTTACGCCACCTATATCACTTTATGGATGTATCAAAGGTAAATTTTTCGTGTACTAAAAGCTTGTTGAAAGATGGTTCTAACAATCATTACTGCAGAGCTCATCACTTTACGCCGTTCAAGCGAAAGTCCAGAGCCATCTTTCTTTTCACAATTTCCCTGCTTGTCAGCATATCGCGTGTATACCTTTCATATCACACCAAATTTCAAGTTATTGTTGGATATACTGCTGGCGTCATATTAGCTGTTCTCTATTTCTACCTTGTCGTGCTCTGTCGCGAAATCGGTCTTATTGACTTCTTCCTCGACTCGCCTCTCTGTCGCAAACTTTACATCAAAGACACAGCTCACTACAGAAACTACGTTGAGGACGAGCATGCAGCTTGGTTAGCTACAAGAACCAGAAACACCTACGACTCAAAGTATACTAGTTTTGCTGCAAAGACCCGACAAGTGGTCATGATGGAGTCGCAAAAGATCAAGACTCGATGACCTTAATTGCTTCAGTCTTCTGCGTGTCGCAAGCGCTTAAAAAACCCATCACCTCTAGCTACGTACTCAATTTGCTAGAAAATTAAACTGTAATATAGTATGTTAATCACAGCACGAACCTTTATCACTTAATGCGGAAACGTGTTCTGCTCTAATCACATGCAAAGTCACAGTCACGTGTTTTACTAGCTGACAGAAGCGTCACTTTTTGACAATTCCTGGCTGACCATCACCAAAACGAGTCGGAAGGGAAAAAAACTACACCGCACCCTCGACTGACTGTAACCAAAGCCAACTTTACAGCAAGCTCCATTTGTTTACGCGCGACGCGTCTCTCGAACGCGTCTTCGTCATATTTGCTCGACCGTACTTTTACTTTTTATTGCTGGCCGGGGCGTCGCAATTTCTCTTTTTGCACTTTCTTGCTCGCGCTCGGCTGTGGCAAGAAAGAGTTGTGATCGCATTTATATTCAATAATATAAACTGTCTTGGTCTTCATATCCTGATTCCACTTTTAAAATTACTTGGTTAGCTGAAGTAAGTGATTCAAATACCAACTGAAAATGTCAATTTCGCCATCGAATGAATCTGTGGGTGTTCCGGTGACAAAGACGGCAAATGACCCTGTCGTCATCACCGCGACGCCTGTTCATGTTCGTCGTCCATCCGGGTCCGCGAATAACCGTTTTCTTCCTCTTTCTACCTCTGTTCCGTCAAATAATGTTGTCATGACCTCTTTGGGCGATGGGTCTCATGACGATGGGCTAATGCTCGACGCCAGCGTGGCTGAAGCTGCGCTTGCCACCATGGTCACTGATCCTGCCTTCGATGAAACATCTGCGCAGATTTCCTCTTCTTTGCGGGATCACGATGCCGAACGTGCTTTGGCTCAAGCTGTGCAGGCTTCGCAGCACGTCGTCGATATGAAAGCATCCGATCCTCAGGCATCAGGCGCGTTACAATCAAATGGCATGATGCGGCTCTGTAACAGATGCAAGTCATCTAAAGCAGAATCTTACTTTGTCAAACCGGCAGGGCGTGAAGGGTTTTATAAATTCTGTGAATCATGTCGCGAGCAGAGTAGACAGCATACATCTGAAACTAGAAAACGGAAAAGAGACTCTGAAATCAATGGTTTAGCGGCTGGAATTCTTGCAGGCGCAGGAAATCCTTCTGGACCCTCACCGAATGTCAACTCGGCTGTCGTGCCAAATCCTGCAGCTGGTGGTGTCATGTCCATTGGTACGGGAAACAACTCAAATCCGTATATCATTAGTGATTATTCTGATTTTGTCCGTCTCTTTCCTCTTGAAGGAAAGCCTGACGATGATGTTCAAATGGTCGCTGTTGATCCTGAAACTTCTGGCGGACGAACACAAGCGCTATTACATGAGAAAGCGTTTGTTTTACAGTCATGTGTATCACTAGATGGGGGTATCACAACAATCGACGACATGCTCAAAGGCGTCATAGGAGAACCTACTGAGCTGTTCAAGTTACTCACTCAGCGAATCTACGAGATCTCTGGTTTTTACTTTGCTCGTCGAGCGCGCACAAAATCTCCAAGGAGTTTCCGTATTCAATACGTTTGCTCTCAGGTTGCTGATTCTTCTAATAATCGCAATACCGGTCAAGCGCCAAAACGGAATCGCGATAGACGTGCCCTTTATGGATGTCATGGTCGCCTCATTCTTGCTGCTTCTTACGCAGATCATAGTGTAACTGTTAAATATCATCATCAGATAGTTCACGGACCATCGACAAGACGTCGCTATCTCTCTGAGGAAGTAAAAGCTCATATTTTGAGGAATCGCGATAAAACGCTCTCAGAGATCTACAATTCAATACGTGAATTAGGTCCTGAAGCTGGAACTGAAGCAGAATTAGCCGGAATTACACGGAAGCAAGTCTACATTTTCCTAAGGCGTCTTGATGAAGCCGAGCGTGCTGGTCGTGACATGTCATCGAGTGATATGAATCTTGTTGAAAATCACCATCATCATCCACATCATCACCACTTGGATCCACAAGATCATCAAGACGCTCTTGACGCTCATCAGCAAGCACAGCAGGCCCTTGAAGCTCATCAGCATGCTCAGCAAGTTATTGCAAATGAAGTTCATAATCATGACAGTGCGCCTACTTATGCAGATGCTAATTTGCTTTTTGAGTCAATTTCAGGCGCTACGTAATTTTTTTGTCTTTCTTCAGTTTTTGTCTTGTTATGTCGTCGATACTGTTATTATCAGTTTTATGATTAGGTTTTTATTTTTGTTTTTGAGTGGATTTGGTTTGTATCATTGGGTCGTTTGACTTTTTTTTTCGTTTGATGTCGTCAGTTCATGTAAAATTAGTGTAGAATGATTTCAAATTAAAGTATCTCCTTTATTGAACACATTTCCAAACTATGTATCTTACAAACCACATCTATTCGTACATCACGTTCTAAATCAATCGGCCAAAGGATTCGCATGGATAGTGACGCTTTTGATAAAAATTGGCTCTAATGGTCGATTCTTCTTGTCGCACTCCACTTTTTCCAGTTCGTTCAATGTTGTGTCTTGTCCATCAATGACTTTTCCAAATACTGTATATGCACCATCCAAATGGCTGTGTTTGTCGTAAGTCTTTATCGTAATTAGTATAATGCGAAGTAAAACCTTGGATTGTACATACTATGAAGAATTGGGATCCGTTGGTATTTGGCCCCGAGTTTGCCATTGATACAACACCCTATAACAATCATCAGCTCAAGGATAATTTCAATCCAAACGGACAGGATATATATACCCTTGAACTATGTCGTAATCCTGGTCTAATTTCATCTTCAAACTTCCCTCCCCATATTGCTTCACCACCTTTACCTGTACCAGTAGGATCTCCCATTTGTACCATAAATCCAGGTATATTTCTATGTATCTTTGTATTGTTGTATGTCCCTTGAGCACAGTGTGCTAGGAAATTCTGATGCCATGTTAATTTGCTACTAATTATAAGTACTCATAAACTCACTTCACATGTTTTAGGAACAGAGCTGCAGAAAAGCTCAATTTTGATATCTCCTAAATCTGTATGTAGCTAATAACCTGTTATCAGTTTATCATATTGAGCTTTAGTTTATTTTCTTACTGTGACAGACATTGAATCGTAGTTAGTCAAAGATCATAGTACAATACAAACTGAAGTCGTCGAAAATTCAGGAGGCGGTAATTGAAAGTTTATTTATGCTTTAAATTTACGTCACTCATGCTTTCACTTTTGAATTGATCTCTACACAACGGCGACATCTACCAAATTTTCTGACCCGGAATGTCGATAATCCCACTGAAGGCACAGCCACTATTTGGAGGTGCTATCACAGTCTCTATACCGGAAGGGTTCATTGACGCAAGTACATTACGCCAAATTCCCGACAACCAAGAAGTTTTTGTATCGTCAACTTCGAGTACTTCTCAAGATGATAGTATCATCATAGAACTAGTGGAACGGCTGGACGAAAATAATGACAAGATAGCTGTACTGTCTCATTTGGATGATATTCTTGAGATCAATAGTCCAGGGTATATACCTGATGGGAATAATATTGCGAGACTAGATCAAGTGACTCGAGTACCTTCGCCCACTTCTCTGTATGATCCTGTTTTCTTTGCTCTTTTTATATTTGCTTAGGTACTAACATTATATTGCAAGACAATCAGCAACATCATATATAGTCTCTGACTCCGAGATCGCTCGAAAATGGGCTACTACGACATCTTCCAAACCAATGTTTCTTTCACTAGTATTGGCAGTGATTCGAATATCTCATCCTACCACAACTGATATACTAATAACGCTAAACTCTGGAGTTGATGAAAATTCTTGTGCACTATCTGAAAGTGAAAAGCTAGCTTTACGACAGTCTTTAGTAAAATTGGGCACAGCGATAGTTCAAAGTCTAGAAATTAATGATTGGGGCTTGTTTGGAGAGGAATAAGATATACACGTTCAATAGAAACAGCCCTACCGTTTTAGAGACTTAATATGGCTCATATGCATTCTATTTTAAATGCTATTATGAATGCTACGGAATACAGACCTCATTTGTCAATCTCGGCTCAGTCATATGTTGGTATAGCAACTTATCTTTATGTTTGCCTATTTTAGGTAAAGCAGATGATGAAGAAGCCAACAGTACTTTAATGCATACACACATGACATCCTCATACTTTCACCGAATAAGTATCTCGAGCTCACCAGTAGATAAACGTTTTCCAGGTCGGATAACATAAATTAAAAGCCGGGTAACTAAGCAAATATTGTATAATATAAAAATATTTCGACAGACGCAGGATTCGAACCTACGCGCGGGAACCGCATTTGATGACCAAGAACTTAATTATTCAAGTCAAACTCCTTAACCACTCGGACAGTCTGTCATTTTATAATATTTTAAAAATCTGGCTCTTTATGTAACAACAATATCTAAATTTTTGCCCATCCAGGCTGTGGCCGAGTCGTGGTAATTCCAATGTCAGTATGCTTGAATGCCTCCAGTTGAAGAAGTTGAAAAGAAAGTGCCCTTCGCTACTTCTAGTGCTTGATTATATTCTTCACGTCGAAAGCTTAAAATTTGAACGGATTTATTAGAGATTTATCATCAAACAGTGCTCAGAAGTACACAATGCACAGTTATTTGAAGAATTATTTTTAATTGGTGTTAATTCTTTAAATTGAGTACTTTACATGAGTCTGGCCGTCTGTTCTAAATCGGTTGCAATTGTAAATAATCCAAACTGAAATTTATATTTTATTGAAAGTTTACAATATCCCATTTAGATCGGTATTAAGCGGAATCAAAAATAATATGCTCATTTATCTTAAAGAGTATTTTCTGAATCCTGTTCCAGGACTATTTCCACAAAACCAACCGTGAATTACTATAGTTTAGATCAATCATGGTTATACACAGTGTCATTTCTTTTCATATACAGATTTAGCGAGACGTAATTTGACTATTGTATGAAGACAATATAAATTTAAAATTTTTCTACGAGAGATTTCAGTCTTTTTCGGCACATTAAGCAACAAGATTTTTAGTGCCGGTATAAGTATTAAAATATGGTGACTTCGCGGAGAACAATAAATCGCTATTGTAGCAAAATCGAAAACTTGCCGCACGAGACAAATATACTGACTCCAATCTCTGCACAAGGTTGGAACAAATATGCACCATCGCCCGACTGAATCATTTGCAGCCATAACATTCCATTAAAGAAAAAACTTCACCAAATTACCAAAGTTCAAAAAACAGTTTTACTGAACAGTCTTCCTAAAAGCGACAATAAACATTCTGCTCTATATTTAAACCTCTCCACAATTTTGGTCACCCACGATTATCCGAGAACTTAATTATACAATACAATTAAATGTGAGGATTAAAAAACTATCGCGATAATCGCGCTTTTTTTTTCTCTTATCGAAGTCGAGTCGGTGTTAACCCTTTTTTTTCTGCTGTATAAGGACACAGTTTGAAGCCGCAGGGGTACCTTATACGCCTCACCTTGATAAACTTTATTACAGATTAGGAGTCAATGATTTAAATTAATACAATAGTAAACCTTCAATGTACACACAATCAAAAAAAAAAAAATAGCACAGAATTTATTAAAGTAGCAGGCATAAAAAGTTTAGTATGGCGAGATGTCAACTGAAAAGATTGTGACACGGATGCTACTCCGTAACTACTAAAAGTGCGGAACCGAGAACTTGCATCGCAAAAACAGCCTCCGCTTCTTATTTTTCAAAGGGTCCAGATACAAACCCTTAACAATCTATACCTGATGGCAAGCGCAAGCGCGTTTCTTGTGACTTTGAGCACTAACAGGTCGTAACAACGACAGTTGACTAGATCTGATAACAACTTTTTAAAATTGAGATTCTTTCAGGTGCTTCCTCATCACGGTAGCTCGTATTTAGCGGATCATAAAATTTGGCTGAAATAATGATCATAAAATTTGGATGAAATAATCCACATTGAAGATCAATAATCACTACTTGCTACGCCGTCAAATGTATTCAAGCAATTTAATTCAAATTCATCATAAAATCAAAAAAGGTAAAAAGAAATTAAACAACGAGGAAGAAAAACAACGGTTTTGCGCCAATGAAACAACAAAACGAGTGTGAAGCTATAAGCATATTGAGTATATATATATATATATATATATATAAGTATCGTATATATGAGTATTTCAAAATCATCTCCTGCGACACTTCTTGTTTGTGATATGGTGATTGTGTACATAGATTCATTTTGATGACATAAATCATTCAGTTGCAGTCAAGGACTGAGTTAAGCCTTAACTGGAAGATCTTCCTTGGGTCGGAGCTCAGGTGCAGTAGTTTTTTGCTTATTGTCGAGTTCGACCTTACTATACAGTCACGAAATGTTAGAATCTGCAAAAATACATTTAAAGACGACAAACGGGAAACGTACGCGTACCAGGCACCACCTGCCAGAGTAAGAAGAATTCCAAGAGCATTCATAGGAGTAACCGCTAGATGGAAGAACAAAATAGCAAGAACAATGGTCAAGATCTGTTTGACATTGGCAGCGACTGTCATAGTAAGAGCACCAGTCTTCTTGTTTGCAGTAAAGGAGACAACATTCAATCCGAATGCAATAGCACCATTCAAAACAAGCTTGATCAGCATTGAAGTATCCATGGAAACGGGCCAGTACTCCTTCAATGAGGTCAATTCGCCAGTGAAGTACGCGTAGATGATGCACTGGAGAAAGGCAAGAGGAGACATGCGGAAAAGAAGCTCAAGCGGCGACAATTTTAGACGACCAGTTTGCACACGGTTAGTAACGACGGTCTTCAAAGCAGCCAGGAATGCACCAAGTAAAGTGAGAATGAAGCCCATGGCGGTGAAGTAGTAGTCACCAGCGGTAGCAAATCCGACACCCGCGACGACAGGAATGAGAGAGATGTAGGTCATGACGGAGTAGACCTTGCGGAAGGCAATGACGTAGATAAGAACAGTGAATAAAGGAGTCATTGCGCGCACGATCTGATGGAAAGGTACGGTGACGAGGTTAAGCGAGACATTGGAGATCGCGATGTTGATGGTGTACAGAAGCGAGAAGAGGAAAAGAGTAAAGTTCTCGCGATCGGAAAGCGGAGTGAGAGTGAATGCTCCCCGCAGATAAAAGTAGAGGCAACCTAGAGTTCCGCACAGAGTGTGAATTCCTGTCAGAACGTACGGGAAGGGGAAGTTTCCGAGGACGGCCTTGTTGTAGAGGGTGAGCGCGAGGTTGAAGAAGAAGTACACGGCCAGCCATAGGTACTTTGTGCGCAGCGAATCAACAGGCTGTGTCAGAACAGCGCCATGAATTGGCAAAATGGCAGCAGGCGACGACATTGGAGAAAATCAACACAGACAAAAAACACAACAAAAAAAGCGACGGGCGGACGAGTTAGAGGTGGGCTGCTTGTCCGTTGCAGCAGCCGTTAGGTTGTGCTGCATCGCACCGCCACACGCACCAGCCGCAGACTCACTGCCACGCATTACCGCCGCTGGGCTTCGCACTTACGCAGCAGCTATTCCGCTTGTGTCGTCATTGCGCCTGTCTGGAAGATGTGCTAAATCGCGGTATGTTTATTTTTTTGTATTTATTTATATAATTAAAAAAATCCTCCTTAGAACAGACATTCATATCATTTAGAAAGAACAAGCCCTATAGGTGCTATTGTGATTTCGTCGAAAAGTATAAGTAATCGCAGGTAATCGCAGGTAATCGCTGACAACCTAATCTGGCTGGGCTCTCTTTATCAACCATGATTCGATCCAAACACCTTTACTCGTCCCACCCATTCGCCGACTTCTCTGCAGATTGCGCAGACACAATTACACAAGCATTGCAATGCATTTACTATAACCAAAGCACTAAAACAATGGTGGATGCTTTGACTTGTCCTACCCGCCTACTCGACACCTAATTAAGACACTGCACATGTGTCAGAAGCTCAGCTCCAAGCAAGTGACAAATACTGATAGCAACTGCTAACCAGTAGTAAAATCCCACAAACATAACGCCGATAATACAACAAATCACTCGATACTCCTCTCTAGCCCAAAAAAGACTCCGTAAACTATGTAACATATCCCACCCGCGTTCCACTATATTTCAACCGTGTGCTTCACGGCTCCCAAGACCAGGAGCAGCCAATTCACGCGTCACTTGATCAAAATTTCACGCCAGTACGCACACCAGGCCCCACTCATATATTAACCGCTATTTGACATTGCTTAACAGCTCAACCTCCAGAATGTACTTTCCTTCCTTGTACTTCTCGGATGTCTCGTAAGCATAGTCGTATTTCCACCCCACACAAGCATGACAATGCCTGCAGTATATATCACGAACAGTGTGCTCGCCTGTAGTCATCGTACGGTCTTCCGGTTTACCCTCTGTTATATTGACTCTAAACAAAAACTGTTAACAAGAGACCACAGCGAACAGAGGCGCAGCAAGATTCATAATTGCAGATCGTACACTTTCTCAAACAAATATGCTTTTCCATGTTGACCACGAAATTGCTAAATCACCCATTAACAAAATGCTAATGACAAAAGACAAAGATTAACGTAATAGATTGCACTACTTACGCGGGAAATGATATCGTGATAGTTGGAAAGATGAGTATTGCACATCTTACAACCGTAGATACGGCTGTCGTCAAGATAAACATTATACTTCAACCCCATTTCCAAACACTACCACGCTTCCTGCCTCGTTACCGGCTCCTTGAAAGACTATTTGTTGCTATCGTAAGCGTGCAGGTCGTCCAGTAATGCTGTTGATGTGCGGAATCTTGCGGGGATTAATCGAGCTTAGTCTTCGGCCGTGCCAGTTGGGAACACCGCTGGGAGTTTATATACTAAATCTCATCATGTGACTAGTAATTACATCACGTGAAGAATAATTGATTGCTGCCAACTACATTGCTTTATCCGCATCAAGAGATACTACAATCAGGGACTCCTCTCGAGTTAGCATTTCTTGACATGGACGACCTTGATCGAATAAAAATTACTGTTGTAAGATACCATTGACACCTTTTTGACTTTAAACGAGTCGAGCCACCAAATATACTTTGATATCTTTAGCAATGGTTAAAAGCTTATCGAGGAATATGCTACAAGAGCACTCAGATACATAACTGTTACTTGATAACTTCGACGCAACAGATAACATAATTGGGCTCTGTTGCGATTAAGTGTCTGAAGCAGTTGTCCAGAAGTCATTTGTTTTATTTGAGAGTTAGTTATCTGCAAAAGTTCACAAAAGACTCAACAATCGATATTATTAGACATTCTTTTCAAATTTGAAGCTCGACTCCACTAAATCATCCCGCAAAAGATATTAACAGCTTTACAGGTTAATGATGTCCAATTGGTTCGTCGAGGTAATCACGTAAGCGGCACTTTACATTTGACCGCTCATCATTTAATCTTCCGCGTTGATCCTCCTCCACATGCCGTACACGATACAAATGGAAAGCCAACTAAGCCAGGCCTTGCCAAGGAAGTTTGGATTTGCTATCCTATTATGGCTTATGTTGAGAGACGTCCGTTTAGTGTGTTTACTGGGTTCTCTGCTATTCGTATACGTTGTCGAGATTTTACTTTTGTTGCATTGAATTTCAAGTCTGATAATGATTCGAAAGCGGTGTTTGATACCTTAATGGCTCTAACTTGTGTCCGTATGTGTTTACTTTGAATTTATTATACTACTTGGAAGATTACTCACGAAAATAGCTTCGGTTGATCATCTGTACGCCTTTTATTACCATCCAGGCTCTGCTGAGCGAAGTGTCAATACCTGGAACATTTACAATCCAATCAAAGAATTCGAACGAATGGGTGTTGGAATATCTAATCATAATTGGAGAGTCACCAATATTAACTCCAACTATGACTTTTGCCCAACATATCCCGCAATTCTTTCTGTTCCCACCTCTATTTCTGACTCTTCGCTACTCTACGCTGGAAAATATAGATCCAAAGCACGCATTCCTGCATTATCATACATTCACTGGCTTAACGGATGCTCAATCACTAGATGTGCTCAACCGTTAGTCGGATTAAAGCAAAATAGATCTCCTCAAGATGAACGATTTATCGAAGCAATCTTCTCAACTACGCAAGTTGCCAATGTGTACGGAGCTTCGCAAGAAAATTTAATTTGCGATGCACGACCGACTACAAACGCAATTGCACAAACTGCTTTAGGTGCCGGCTCCGAAAATATGGAGAACTACAAATTTGCACGAAAAGTTTATTTGGGAATTGATAATATTCATGTCATGAGAGATTCTTTGAATAAAGTCTACGAGGCTTTAAGAGACAGTGATATAACGCCTTTGCCGCCAAATAGGGAATTACTGTATAAGAGTAATTGGTTGAAGCATATTTCGACTGTGATGGAAGGAGCAGTTTTGATGGGACAACGTTTACATTACTATAACTCGCATGTATTAGTGCATTGTTCAGACGGATGGGACCGTACAGCACAATTATCTTCGTTAGCACAAATTTTTCTAGATCCATACTTTAGAACTATCGATGGCTTCATAGTGTTAGTGGAAAAGGAATGGCTAGCATTCGGTCATCGCTTTGCTGAACGATGTGGTCATTTATCTAGTGAGAAATCATTTGTTCAAGTTTCTGATAAATCAGGTTCGGGTAGTGCAACTATGAGTACAGCAGAGAAAGCGTTTAATAGCGTTATATCAGCCGCTAAATCTGCTGCAGAGAAAGCTGCGAATAGTGGATATGTAAATAACAATTCAAAGAACGGTGGTACTACCGAAGGGATTGGAGGAGGAGGTCAAACTCGCGGATTGAAATATACAGCACCAATTTTCCATCAATTTTTGGATTGTGTTTACCAGCTACTTCGACAATTTCCCGATAGATTTGAGTATAACGAGCGATTTTTACGAAGAATGCTGTATCATTTAAATTCATGTCAGTATGGAACGTTCTTGTATAATAACGAAAAGGAGAGATTAGATGCAGACGTTAGGCATCGAGCGCAGAGTGTTTGGAATTATTTTGTTGTTCGGAAAAAAGAGTTTTTGAACACAAAATATAATCCGTCATTGAATGGAAAAAATAACGGAGAGTATAAAGTCATCTTTCCTGATCCGAAAAGCATCAGATGGTGGCATGAAGTGTTTGGACGAACAGAGGAAGAGATGTCTGTGGTTACGCTGAATGGAATTGGAACATCAGCTACAGCATCAGCAGCTGTTCATAAACACCGACATGCACCCCATCATCCATTGCCACCACGCCAACAAAATGTCCGACAGCAGCAGCATTTACAGCATCAACCTCAGCATCAAAAACTTCTTCAAGAGCAAGCGAGATATTCTCCACAGCCTATGTACGACTCATCATCTATGGGCAATAGTTCTTTCGACAACTTCAAAGAAACTGCGACTGCGACATTATCTTCCTGGGCGACCTCATTAGCAGAAACTTCAAATGCATGGGCAACAGCCGCTACACCATATCTTGTATCGACATATGCGGATGCGATAACCGAAGATGAAAGAAAGCATCAAGAAAGGGAGGCAATTCACAATCAATCAAGACCTGACAAAGGTGTCTTGCATGCCATTCCTAAAAATGACGTGGTCGATGCAGCACTACCAGATGTCTGGGCTTCCTCTACGCCTGTGATGGCTTCTCCCACAAAAGCTACAATATCTCATGCGCCTACTGTTGCTGTAACTGACAATGTAGCTGATCAGGAATTAGCTGATGCTGCATCATTGGACGCAGATGATGATATTGATGTACCTACGTCTTCTGTCGAGAATCCATTACTTGCCACTGAGTTGTCTACGGCACATAGTGATGGAAATAAGACATTTGACACAGAGACGATAAATAAAATGGCAGCATTAGATTTGGATCCATTGGATAAGTATTCGTTAACTCATGCTGGGTCCACTGTAACTGAGTATATTCCTGAAACTGAGTAAACAAGAGTTTGTATCTTGTTTTTTTTATTGATGTAGAATAGTCTTGAGTTGTTGTAAATAGATCTATGTGTTTGGCTGTTTTGTAACGCGAAGGATAGTGGTGAGCAGCTGTACAATCATCGGCAATTTAAAATCAATGATCTTTAGATGTTGCATATATGTATTTAACATTCAAATTATACACTTATTTCTCTTTCTTGTTCTCCTCAGTGGAGCTCTTGCCTTCCTTACTCTCAAGTTCTCTCTTCTTTCTCTTCTCTCGAAGTTCTTCTCTCTCCTTTGCAAACATAGCAGCTTCAGCTTCATCCTGTATTTCCGCCCAATACTGACCAAGTTGTAATCCCAAAACTCCCAATAAAGTCAGCGCAATGATGACCTGACTAGCAGCGATAACATTGATACCCGTGACTTCATCAACCTCACCCCAATCATTGCTGACAACACTAATCAATCCGTTTCTGACATTCGTCATGTACGTAATCAGGCCAGCCATGAATAAAACCAAAGAACCGCCATCAAAGAGTTTGTTCGATTCGGAAGGCTTGTAGAGCTTTGTAACGAATCCAATGAGAGTGATGCCAATAATCAAGTGGAACGCATTTTTGATAATAGTAGGTTCAGTTGCTATTTGGAGATAATGCTGTTTTGACAGATTGACAGACTCTGGAGTGGGATTTTGCGTCCAGAGTGTTTTGTGATCGTATGTCCAATTGACAAAAATTGCTCCAAGAATGAATGAAGACGCTATAATTCATTTATTGTTAGCCTAGTGCTAGAACAGATAAAAAAAATCAATACTTACCACTAATGATCAGAGCAGTGGGGAAACTTCGACTTGATGTAGGCATTGTATCTTGGTTATCAGATGCAAGCACGGACGATGGCTTGCTTGAATCAAGATCAAAATGCAAGTAGATCAGATATTGAAAATTAATATTCAATAATTGAGAAATAACAACTAAACAGCTGTATATTTCCAATCAATCAAGATCAAAAAATTTGCCAATATCCAAAAATTAGTGTTTGATTCACAAGGAAAAAGAAAAAGTGTTCTCAGCTCAACAATTTATGAATTTCATCGGCTCTCTACGAGTCTGGAAGCCTGCAAAGAGCCGCTTGCAGAATAAATGCCAGTCTAACGGGGTTCGTACTTCCTGGTTTTCTTCCAAAAACCCTTTTCCGAAGCTTAGCCTGCGAATTGAGTTTGGTATTCGGAAATCAAATCCCGAACTTTAAGGATGGAATACAAAAACCAATTTTGACGGGTATTGGCGAAAAGGAAGCTGCATTACGATTTCAATATGAAATACGCAGACAAATTCTTACTGCAGCAAACAGTTTATGACCATTTATAGATTTATTATTGGATAAAATAAAAAAAAAACGACTTCAACTAGAACTACATTGCGCGCGGCTTGATAATGATATATGTATATTCCATTGCCAATATTTATTTGCCCGAGGTAAGAGCGCAGTCAGTTGTGATGATAGGCTTGAATCCACCCTCCTTTGGCAAGCACTCAAACTCAAAGATATCTACTGGAACACCAAGAGTAGTGCAAGCGTTGGGGATATCAACGATAGCGGCAAGGTGACCTTGGACGGGAGCGCAAGAAAGCAAAATGTAGAGCTGTTCACCGGTGTAGCCGAATTTCTTGAAGTACTCAATGAATTGCAGGCAGGTCTGCTTGTAGGCAACGTTGACGTCAAGGTAGTGCTGCTTTCCGTTCTCATCGACGGAAAGACCCTCGAAAGTGAGGTATCGGGAAGGACCGTAGTGGGGCTCGACGGGACCGGGGATGTACATGGGGTTCTTCATCTTCATGTCGGCGACACCGTTCTTGATAATCTCACACTTGATGGTGATGATACCGGCCATCTCGATGGCACCGCAGAAAGAGATCTCACCATCACCCTGGGAGAAGTGGAGATCTCCAATGGAGAGACCAGCACCGTCCTTGTAGATAGGGAGGTAAGACTTGGAACCACGAGACAAGTTCTTGATATCGCAGTTACCACCGTGCTCACGAGGAGGAATGGTACGAGCACCCTCCTGAGCGACCTTGGCAGCGACATCGGCGTCACCAGCACCAGCGAAAGCATAGCTGGGGTTGGGAAGGTTAGCAACAGTGCGCTCAGTACCAATGGCGTGGTGGTGGTCGACAAGCTCCTTCTCACGCTCGTTCCAGGTGTCAAGAAGCTCCTGGGAAGGCATGCAGCCCATAATACCAGGGTGAATCAAACCGGGGAAACGGACACCGGGAATGTGACGAGAAGAGCAGAAAATACCCTCGAAATCCCAGATAGCCTTAGCAGCGTTGGGGTAGTGAGAGTCAAGGAAACCACCTCCGTTGTTCTTGTCGAAAATGGCACAGTATCCCCATGGTTGCTCAGGGAAGGGCTGAACGTCTTGGATCTCAACAACGAGAACATCGCCGGCCTTGATACGCCCAGTTAGTATTTAGTACGACAGAGAAATCCAATGCAATTGATACTGACCTCGGCACCTTCGACCTCAATAGGTCCAGAAAGGTAGTGAATGCGGGTCAAGTCACAGTACTTGATATCATCGGCGGAATCGTTGTTTCCGATTTGACCACCAGTCCAGTCAAGGCACTCAACGTTGACGACTTCACCAGGCTTGATTTTGCACTACAAAGTAGACTCCAGTTAATAAATACTTCTACAATAGCATAAAAATGCAATTGTTATAAAAAGCCATGCTTACGGAGAAGGGAATGTCAGGATGCCATCTGTTGTGAAGCTGAGGCTGCTCCCAGGCAGGCTTGTTAAGGTCGACCTTTACGGCGGTTCGGATAGCTGATTTTCCCATTTTTGAAAGTTGAACAACGATTATTCAGTTAATTGAATAAATTAAACAATTAAAAGGCGGACACAGAAGAAAAAGAAAGAAAGAAGGGAAGAAAAGGAAAGCCGGGCGGGGAGGAGAGGGCCAGCACCGTCCAACTGGGCTCGGGAGCCACTATCGCTTGTAAACTCTAAATGTTATCTCCCAAGAGCTGTAAGCGCATATTGCGGCACAAGAACCTTGGCATGTGTCAGCGGTAACATAGTAACTCTGCGGCTCATGCACTTAGGCAAAGGCCGATATCTTGTGCCTCGATCAGGAAAATGCATCCAGGAGACGGCAACCGGCGGTGATTGGCTCTGGACACCGGCTTCGCAGGTCCCCGAAGGATTCACCGACTTAGGCTCCTTCACTACTCACGTTCTTCCTTTCTGTCCGGTCTACTTTCCCGTTTATTGCAGTAAACATGGCAGTTGGTAAGTTTACCGTGCAATTGAGTCACCGGGACAAGTGCTTATCGCGAATCTTTAGGTCCCATCCGCACAGCTATCAAAGTCGACTTCGAGAAGTCGGCGACTGAGCAGCCCGGTTTCCACAACAGATGGCATCCGGATATTCCCTTTGCTGCCTGGGCCAAGCCCGGTGAGGTTTTCCACGTCGAGTGCTTTGACTGGACCGGAGGACAGGTCAAGAACGACGACTGCGCCGATGATATCCTCAACCTCAAGCTCGATGGTGTCCACGTCCTTTCTGGACCCATTGGTATCGAGGGTGCCGAAGTAAGTCTCTATTTTTTCTGTTACTGATTCAGTTGCTGTGAGGTCAATTGAGTGCTGACTGGTGACTTTATGATAATAGCCCGGTGATGTTCTCGTTGTTGAGATCCAGGACATCCAGCCCTTTGCCTCTAAGCCATGGGGATACACTGGAGTCCTTGACAAGGCCGCTGGTCCTTCTCTGCTCGACAATCATTTCCCTGAAGCTTTGAAGGCTATCTGGGACTTTGATGGTATTTTCGCTACGTCGCGCCACATTCCCCATGTCAAGTTCCCCGGTCTCATTCACCCCGGTATTCTGGGAACGATGCCTTCCCCTGAACTTTTAAGCAAGTGGACCGAGCGTGAGACGGAGTTGTACGAGCACCACCTCGAGATCAAGTCCGAACTCCAGGTTGCTCGCTTGCCTATGGAGTCTGGTGTCTACGCTGGACAGAGCATTACCCCCGAGGCCTTCAAGAAAGTTGCAAAGGAGGGTGCTCGTACTATTCCTCCTCGTGAGCACGGAGGTAACGCCGATATCAAGAACTTGTCCAGAGGTTCAAAGGCTTACCTCCCTGTTTTCGTGAAGGGTGCTGGTCTCTCTGTTGGTGACTTGCACTTCTCGCAGGGTGATGGTGAAATTTCTTTCTGCGGTGCCATCGAGATGGCCGGTATCATCACCTTCAAGTGCTCCGTCATCAAGAACGGTGTCAAGGACTTCGCCATG
>JAJLWK010000278.1:0-18150 GCA_030570675.1 Myxozyma neglecta | reverse complement strand
CTCTTCCGATCTGTGCTATCAGCTGTATCCTGATTGTATTTGCCGCTATGTATACATTGGAGGTAGGTTCATGAACTATGGCGCTTTGTTTATATTGTTTCGGTTTACTGATATCACTGGTTGCTTAGAAATCGACTACGGAGAGCGGTGATTCACAGTTCAGCTGTGACTATAGCTTCGACTCGTATAGCACAAAACTAGATCTATTTGACGATGATAACTTAGCTAAACAAAGTATATCGAATAGCAAAAGATGTCATAAATCAGATCAGCTATCGCAATCGTCTTCTTCGGCAGATCAAGCTGCTTTAGTCAGCTCAATAGCAAGAGTGCTTGAACGTATGGAATGTGCTCCATTGATGCAACAACGATATACTCCTACAGATGAGAAAATCAGTACAGTTGAAAGTCTTGCATTGGTTGCCCGAGTTGAACGATTCCTGAATTTGGAGAAGATAGAGCAGGCGTTGGATCGTCGGATGTATAGACAAGACTTTATATCAGACCGTACTGCGTCAAGATAAGCTGATATGTTACTTTCTTAAGAATTGCAGCAAGGATAGGATTAGGGGGTTGGAGTTATTAGGACGCTATTGGCATCAGTTTAAACTAAAAATACAGACTTTTCATCCATCATCATATTACCCATTACATATTCATTTCAGCCATCTTATAATTAGATAAAAGACAACCACAACTGTAGTCACACCACCCCAAAAAACAGCTTTATCTTGCTTTGCTCGTCTTTCTATGTATTTAATGGTGTCATTAGAAACTCCCAGTGTGTTTGCCGCGCTGTAGATTTTTCGTTGTGTTGACTTTAACATTGTTCGTTGCTCTACTAAGTCTCCTAATACACTTCGACCACGTTCAATAAATTCATCTAATTGATCTCCGGTTCTTTGGATAAACTCTCGAGGGATTGCAGCGGCTGGTATATTATCTGATATGCCCGTTAGAGTTCCATTTGTCATACCATAAGGGTTATCAGGGGTCGCTGTTGCATGCGGTCTTCGTCCTAATAATTCTGATCGATTCTGTGTAGTGAGATAATCTTCTCGTTCACGCTTTAATTTTTCAAATTGAGCGCGAGAATTCGCTATTTCATCTCTAAAATTTCGAATTCGAGCAAATGCTTTATCTTGTTTTGCTGGCACTAGTTCTCGTCGAGCGACAGCATCGTACTCTTCAATTGTTCGTTGTAAAGTTGCAAGTGAAGCAGATATTTGACCTTGTATCAGTTAATACCGTACTTATCAAAATAGTTGTTATAGTTTGATACCTTGTAAACCAAGACTTGCAGTACCTGGTGAACTGGCAAACGTATCCAAGTCGCGTTTTAAAGATTGCGATTGTTTCAGAGCGTGATTAAATAATGAATTCTAATACAGTTAGCAATTCTAAATAACCATACAAAAGCAAAACGTACCATAATGCAAGTGGAAATGACGAAATGCGAAATGAAGGGAATTTATTTATGGTTTAGCCAATGTAAGATCGATATATGTTTGTTGCACCCAATGGCTTAATAAGGTGGCCTTAGTAGTAATAAACGTCACTGCCTTCAGTTTAATAGACAAAAACCTCAAAATAAACGACCACTGGAATCAATTTCAGTTAAATTATAATAGTCGGTGATTTGACTAGACTAGTTGCCTCAGAAACAGTCAATTGTATTTTCAACACATAGCTAATGTGAACCGCAATCTAACTTTCACGTGACACTAAATATCGACTTCGTTTCAATAGGGTCAACATGAACTAGGGTTCCAATCGGATTCCAACAAGATATGAGATGAATTGATTTTTTCACCACAGTTCATAGTGTTGAACAAACAGTTTTGAAGATTCAAATAGTTGGCTTTCTACACTTCTTTGGCAGGTTAGATCCATTATATCTATTTGCTGGCACATACTCCAGGTGTTTGAGAGCATAAAAACTGTCGCTGGACTAAATCAACCAGAACACAGCCATGTGATTGATTACTTCTGAATTTGAATGAATCTTTCATTCATTAAACTCGACATATTTCTTAATGAAGAAGTATCTCCGGGCAGCGATCGCACCACGAAGTTATAATCATAATTATCTAGCTCTTCGTCCCGTAATTGGTACCACAACTGTGTTTAGAAAGTGTTTAGATACTAATTTGATCTCCCAGAAGCTCTCTTATAGAATTGAATACAGTCTAAACTCTCAATTCAGAAACAACGTGACAAGAAAATATAGCTGAGAGAAGCAGTGGCCATAGCGCGTCTACCCTGTGTTTTTTTGACGTCTTATCGTGCTAGTACAAACCTCTTATCTTCTGTTTCACAAATTGTGTGGATAAGCTTGTTTTCAGTGCTCTGGACTTCTCGCATGCTACTGAACAACTGTTACATGACCTTTCCACTCATCTTCGCAGAAGCGAGATGTGGCTTGCCCTTGCAAGTGTAGAGCGCGAGTCACCGCCACATTCAAAGTGTCGGTGCGGGAACTTCTTACCAAAATGAGTGTGGTTTCTCCGAGGAAGGGCAAACAGTCATAGCGTCGCGTGCTCCGAAGCTTAAATAACAGGTAAACTTAATTTTTTTTATCGGCTCCTGTCGATAATTCGATAACGATTCTCTGCATTTTCATTTTCATCTTCATCTTTATTTTCATCTTCATTCTCATTCTCATTTGCAGTTGCAGTTGCGGTTGCTCTGTCTTTTTTGCTAAACACATCTACTGTAATCCTGACTATTTAATCTACAAACTGAAAGCGGCTTATTGGGAGTCGTCTGTTTCGATAGCTATAACCGCTAATGTCTTCTCCATTTTCGACTGCGGCCTCTTCAAATAGAGAAGATGCAGCAGCCGCTAATCCCTTACAAGAGCAAGTCACTACTATCAGCGATGCCCGCAAATCTGTTGATTCATTAACAGCCGACGTGGATGCTGACGCGAAATCTATTGGTACCGAAGACTTCTCTGCCGAGCCACGGCATCGCAGGTCTGCGAGTGTGGCATCTACAGCTTACAGTTTCGCAAGTACACCTCTTCTTCGACCGATTGATACTGCTATGACTGATCCCAATGGACCCGCAACGCCATCATTTTTTCTCGCCAAGTTTGCTCGTAAAGTATCTGCGAAAGAGTACAAACGGTTACTTAAAATGTCGTTACCTGTTATCTTCTCTTACATGTTGCAAAACTCGTTGCAAACAGTTTCAATTTTAATTGTTGGTCGCTTGGGTCCCTTTGAACTTGCTGTTTCTGCGTTTAGTTACATGTTTGCTATGAGTACTGGATGGCTGATTCAGCTGGGTGGAACAACCGCTATTGATACCTTAGGATCTGCTACTTATACTGCTAGTGAAGATCCATTTGAGTATGTATTGAGCTACACTTCAAGGTTATCGCGTGCTGATTGTATGTTAGACTTGGAGTTCTGCTTCAAAGAGGTTTTTTCGTATATGGAACATTATATATTCCGATAATAGGTCTTTGGATTTTTGCCGAACCTGTATTAAGACACCTAGGTCAAACTCCAGAACTTTCAAAAGCCTCCGCCGAGTTCTTACAGTGCCTGATCCCAGGTGGTCTTGGTTTTATTTACTTTGAAGCCTTGAAGAAGTACTTGCAAGTGCAAGGTATTATGCAAGCTAGTACCTACGTACTTTTGATAACGTCACCGCTCAATGCTCTTTTGAACTATCTTTTTATTCATCCTCTTGGCTTTGGACTCAATGGTGCCGCTCTTGCCACAGGTTGTACATACTGGCTTTCATTTTGGGGATTGGCTTTATGTTCCAAGTTCTCTCGGGGAAAGAGTGCATGGGGTGGATTCTCCATGCGAGCCTTTTCAAATCTTGGAATTTTCTACAAATTAAGTATTCTTGGAATCATTATGGTTGGAACAGAATGGTGGGCGTTTGAAATTGTTGCGTTAGTAGCAGGTCGTCTTGGAGATATTGCATTAGCAGCGCAGAGTTGTGTTATGACATCTGATCAAGTTACGTTTACCATTCCTTTTGGAATTGGTGTAGCCGTGTCTACTCGCGTTGGAAATCTTTTAGGTGAAAGACGGTCACGAGCTGCTCGTCGAGCTGCGTACACAGGACTTGTACTTGCTGCGTCTAGCGGATTCATCATCATGTTAATAATGCTTGCAGCTCGAAACTTTTATGGCAAGCTTTTCAGTGACGACCTCAGTGTTATTAAAGCCACTGCGGCGGTCGTTCCTTATGTTGCCTTATTTCAAATTGCTGACGGTATCAACTCTTCTTGTGCAGGTAGTTTACGAGGGATGGGTCGTCAGCATATTGGTGCATTCATCAACTCTGCTGCATACTATGTTTTAGCTCTTCCTGTTGGTATTACACTGGCTTTCCATGGTCGCGGTCTCCCTGGATTATGGATGGGTCAATGTTTAGCTCTCTATATTGCTGGTACTTTGGAGTTTGCAGTTTTGATGACTACCAACTGGAATAAAGAAGTTGATAATGCTTTGGCAAGATTAGACGAGTTTCCGGTTCAGTCGGACTCTGAAGAAGATGAGCCAGATGAGTATCAGAGCACTCATACTATCGAAGCTCATGAAGCTTGAGATTTTGGAGACTAAAAAATTGGTTGACGAGCATGAGACCGCATATAGACTATGATATGCTATGTATATACACAGTTTAACTGTAGAGTGGGTAATTCCGCAGACCTATTTTAATGTAGGTAGAAATGAATTTGATATTGATATGAGATATTTGACTGTAAAAATCAATCTATCGTAGAGCCAAATTCATTGGGGTCCCAAAAATCTATTTTACCAAGAATCAAATTAAATTAAGCATGTGTGGTTTAATCAACACACCTAGAAAGTATTGAAAACACTAAACTTCACAAAACTTCTAATCCAAACTTTGAAAATAATACTGAAACAGTTTCCCACATGCACGAATAAACCAAACAATCTGAAAAAAGACCAAGTTGTGTATACTATAAAATACAATCATACCTTTCAAGGTATAGCAAAGCATGTCATAGGGCCAAGACTATTAAACAAGTTCAAACTTCAAAAACGCCAAAACAAATCCAAAAAAAAAAACACGACACAATTATGACCTCTCGATCTAGCAGCATGTACCTCTACGTATTCCCAAGGCGTTGCTTCCTTTACCTCCCACCAAGCTGACAACACCTCTACCTCTAGCTCCAGCTCTAGCTCCATGTCGCCGAGTGGAGCCGTCTCCCCAACTTGGGCTATCCCCATACTGTACACCGGCACCTACATCATCCGGATCTATCTCTCCAAGTTCTATCTTTGTCACTATCATATTTGCTAGCCGTGTGAATGCTTCCTCGATATTCTGACCGCTCAAGGCAGATGTATGCATTATTGGAATCGACCCATTTTCCTCCGCAAATTCAATGACTTCGGATTCTGGTACTATATCTGCTGCGTTTGTTGTTGCTATTTTATCAGCTTTGTTGGCGACCAATAAAAGTGATACTGTTGGGCTCGCAAGATTGCGTAAATCAGATAGGAAATGTGGAAGCATTCGAAAGGTTGCAACATTTGCTGCATCGTATATTAATAGAGCACCTGCTGTGCCCCGATAATATGATCGAGTTACTGCTCTAAATCTCTCTTGACCAGCAGTATCCCATAACTAACTTTGATTAGTAATATTCCAAGATTGCTACCAAAAAGCTTACCTGAAGTTTTATCCGTTTTCTGTGAACTCCTGTACCCACCGTTATGATTTTTGATGAGAACTCAACACCGATAGTGGAAGATGTTAAAACCTTCCCTTTAACATTTATACCGTTAGCTCCATTCGAATCTGTGTGCATTTCAAAACTTACAGCGTCCGTCCACAAATCGTTGTAAAATACTAGACTTCCCACATCCAGAAGGTCCAATCAGAATGATTTTGGCCAAATAATCGTAAACAGTATCCTAACAATCAAATGTCAGCTCTTTTTTCGCGTTAACAGTCATGAAAGCCTCACATCTTCTAAAATTTTACTACTGTTTTCCGAATCGGTCGAAAGGGCTCTAGCTCGGTGCTTTGATTTTGTCACATGAATCGGTGTAACATTTGCAGACATTGTGTTCAGAGGTTGTGTATCAGACACTTCTTGCTGCACAAGGGACTAGTATACAAAATCCAAACGTTGAAACCCGAATTCGCAATTGAAACTGAAAAAAATCCTTCAATCTAGGATTTCCGTACGCATACACTGAGACAATTGCAAATAGTGTTATTCTTTTGAAATTGGTGAGTTGTTGACCGCTCGAAATGGTAAAGCAAATTTAATATTATTTGAAGTTGACGCTATTTTCAATCCAGACTAACAACTACCTAAAGTTAGTCATAAATCCACAAGTCGTAATATTCTCAAAAACGTTCAGACGAACTTTTGACTGTCAATCTGCTAATCGGAATATATCAATGTGGCTCGCCTTTTTTCGCAAGATCTTCAAACAGCACCAAAATTCGTTGTGCGTGACACCAGTACTCAAGAGTACTTTACCGCACTATGCCAGACACCCTCAAAAGCGGTGATTTGCGTAATAAATGACAATAAAATAGGCAAATACAATCTTGGAAGACCGACCTAGTCTGCCTGGGCGCCGCGTTGGGCAAAATGTAGAGATAGTTTGGTTACAATAAAACAGATAAAAGCATGTATTTACTAGGCATACTAATACCCAGTTTAAAACTTGAAAATGTACGTGCACACAACCTGGCAATTCAAAGAATGTTGCTCGGAACAAAGATAGTCAGCTATTATAGAAGCCAAAATAAAAAAAAGAATGTAGTTGTAAATGATGATGAGTCCTTAATAAGTTTATTGCGCTTTCTTTTTCAGCAGTAGGGGCTGCTACAAGTTGACACAAATAGGTGTGGTACAATGAGCCGTATCTTAGCGAATACGAGCGGACTTTACCTCGGATCGCGCAAGATGGCGCGATTACAGTTCTTTACGTCCGGGGAGATGAGCTTCAATACTCATTAACAGCATATCAAGTCTTCCGACTTGCTTTTGATTCCGCTACTATCAATTGCGCTCAGGAAAAATACAGAGATGGCTGCTTTTAGCGAAATACCCATTTTAGATCTTTCTTTAGCAGAAGATCCTGCTACAAAACCTGAATTACTGCAACAACTCCGCCATGCGCTTCTTGAAGTCGGATTCCTATACATCAAAAATTATGGTATACCAGCATCATTGACTGAAAAAGTTATAGAACAAGGCAAAGCATTGTTTGACATACCTGAATCTGAAAAACTGAAAATTGAAATGAAAAACTCTCCGCATTTTTTAGGATATAGCAAACTCGCAAACGAAATCACAAAAGACGCCGTCGATTGGCGTGAACAAATTGATCTCGCTACTGAACTACCTACTCCTGGCAAAGATGAGCCTAGATACAGATGGTTACGAGGTCCTAATCTGTGGCCTAGTGAGGAGGTATTGCCGGAATTCAGAGAAACCTACATGGATTATATAACTCGAATGGCTGAAGTGTACGCATAATGTTCAGTATGATTCACTATAGACTTTACTGATCAGTGGTATTTAAGGTCAATGAATTTTACAGGCTTAGTAGCCGAATCGCTTGGACTTGAGTCAGATGCGTTTAACAAGTACTTTGATCCAGATCAACAGCATAAGCTCAAAATAGTAAAATACCCAGATCTTGCAGAACTCGGAGGTTCTGGAACAGGTCAGGGAGGTATTTAATAATTCTTGCAGTTTATATTTATGAGCATTTGACTTAGTTGTATAGTTGGACCTCACAAAGACTCAATGCTCACATCATATTTATTACAAGCATCACATCACAAAGGATTGCAAGCTCAGAATTCAGCCGGAGAGTGGGTTGATTGTCCTCCTATTGATGGCACTCTCGGTATGTTTCGACTATGATTATATCCAATATCGACTTATTTAACAATTAAATAGTTGTCGTCATTGGTCAAGGACTAGAAGCATTAACACGAGGAGTCTGTGTTAGCACAACTCATCAGGTACTTTTTGACAAAAACGTATTCTTTAACTCTTTCAAGCTAACGACTTACGAAAGGTTGTATCACCTCCAGCTGGATCCGGTCCACGATTTTCGGTACCGTTTTTCCAAGGAGTGTCGTACGACGCCAAATTCGGCGAAATGGACCTCCCTGAAAATGTCTTGAAACTTAAAAATGAATTACGCGAAAACAAAGATAACGTTGAAATGACATTCAAACATGATATGTTTGATCACATTGGTGAAGCTACACTCTTGAATAGAGTGAAGTCTCATAAAGATGTTGCCGAACGTTGGTATCCGGATCTTTTGGCGGTCGTCGCGCAAAAGAAAGAAGAATTACGAAATAAGCTGACTGCACCGGCTGTTCCCGTTGCGGTCAACTAATTTCTTTCTTGAGTTATTAGGTTTCTTGTATCAGTTTGAATCTGAGCGAAGTTTTTATAGCTTATGCCCATATCATGTAAATAATGAAAAAATTTTATGAGTATATCCGAAAATGGGAATTACCCAAGTAACATTTTTTAATTAGTACCTTATAATCCCATATGATGTAAAACGACTCCTGCGAATGATACCCGCTATAAAAAAATGCATATCCCACTGATTAACAACAAAACAATTAAACAGTTTAATCACAACGCTTCTCTTCTCTTAATAACCATTTCAACTATATTTTTTTTTCAGTTTGCACAAATTGGCTCAGATAGGTCTGGAAGCACGATTGTACTATTTGAGTCAACTCCAGAATTTGTGACTGTAGATGAAGAAGATCGTCGGCGATGACTTGGATTGATTCGGACACTATTAGCAGCACTTGATGAAGAAGAGGATTCAAGATCAACACCACTGTCTGAAGAATCGTTTTCATGTGTATCAAAGAGAGGCAAATCGGTTTCTTGCTTGATTACCATATCAAGTTCTTGCTTCTCTTTTAATACTGATAATAATGTCAGATTTTGCTTGTCTTTTTCTAGGATTGTCTCATCTTTAATATCTTCACGTTCGTAAAACAAGAGAACGACCATGCCTTGTGCTAATACTTCTTCTAACGATGCATCTCGAACATCCCGATCTGATACTCTTATCCATTTAAAATCACCAACTCTCCTGTATGATATATAATGGCCATAAGAATGACTTCCAAAATGAACGACGATACTCATCAGTTTATACGTAAGATCGGGCAAATCTTGACTTAATTGTCGTTGGCGACAATCAGCTTCTGTAGCAGAAAAAGTTGAAAAAAACTTTCCCAACGACATTTTTTCCGGAAAATTAACTGGAGTACTGCGTTTTCTCGCCATGCCATACCTCATGTCGTACTCTGATCGATTGATATGTATAGCAAGAACTTCAGGGGCCCGTGACAAAGTCACTTGTCTAGTCTTTTTAGAAGCGACTAACCGAGGCGGTTTCAACTTTTCAAATTCAGAGTCGATTATTGTTGCATTTGACAAAACTTCCGCAATAGCGTCCCGACGAGAAGCAAGAATTGGTAATAGCTCCATTGCTGTTGATACCTTACTCGATTGCTTTTTGGGTTCAGATGACGACTCTGCAGAAGGTTCTGATGAATTCAGTACTTTCTCAGATGATGAAGATATCGTAGTGTTTGCATTTGCTATTAGACGTTCAATATGAGCATGTGCACCAATGAGGGAACATCGTTGACAATTAACTTGAGTCAAAATTTCAGGTGCAGTAAATGTTTCAAGCATGGATTCAAGAGTCGCACAATCTGATGACTTTCCGCCGAAAAATGATGATCCAGTGGACGCCATTGTAGATACAGGAGGTAATGCTAATTCCAATGATGAAAACACTTGATGCCGAAATGCCTGCATCTCTTGACATTGCGTGCAAAGTACTCGGGTACATAATAATCCGTCAAAGGGTAGTAGTACTGTTGAAAGGTGACAATCGTCGTTTGGAAATGCTTTATGTTGACTTTCACATTTGCTGTTGCTTTGAGTAGTAATTGCACGAACAGAGTGAGCAAGCGAAATTTTAAGACGATGAGCCCGAATCAGTTCTTTGTTTTGCTCTGTCTTGATAGCATCAAATAGTGCCAATAAAAATTCATGAGCATCTTGTTGTTCAGTGTCTGATCGCCACCGGGATGATTTCATGACGCGTAGTAATGCTGCAGGAGTATGTGTATGAGAATGTGGCTGAAGTGTGTTGAGGTCGGTTATTAATTGGTAGAGAGCTTCTGTGGCTTCTAGTTCAGCAGAAACAGGAAAACTTCTGAGATATGCAATGCTTTTTAAAGATGCCAGAGACTATAGAAAATTAATAATTTTCAAGCAAGACAGAATAAATTTGCAGTACCTGAATGACTGAATTCATAAAACATGTATTGCCAGTATTTATTAGTCCGCCAGTAACACCTTTTTTTACTTTAAAAGTAGCCGAGCCTTGAGAGGAGTCTATATCTTCATGTCCTACCCTGCTCCCCATATTCCACAACGGAGCACTCCACATGCCGCCAAACTCAGGCATTCCAAATCCGCCAGTTGCACCTAGCCGTACAATTGAAGCCATAGCTAGTAACGATATGACGAATGCAAGAACAACAGTAGTAGTGACAATAATTAAAGTTGAAGAAGGGATCTTTTCACTAAAGTCGAGAGAACCTATAGACTTGATGAATGCAAAGCTTCCAGAGTTGCTGCTGACTACCAGAGGTTCTTGGATATGCTCAGCAACAAGGCTTTGAATCATACTCCAAGTATAGTCTCCTCAATATCTCTGCTTTTCTTTTTTTTTTTTTGTTGTTTTTTGGTTTTCAATCAAAGATCTGCAATATTTTTTCGTGTTTTCCAGGATCTCTCATTCGATTGTTGGGAGAATCAAGTTTGTTTGTTTCTGGATCTCGAAGCCAATATGCGTTCGTTGATCGCTGGAAAGCGGTGGTAATATTTATTTTTCACTGCCAGACATAAAGATTAGCAAGTTCCAAGTATAAATAAAATATGTTTGATAATCTTTGAAATTTGGTGGATTTTAACGATCAGATACGATAAGTTTAAGTGAAGACGTGCGGCACACCGATGAGAACAAGACCCTTGACTCTAAAGGCTAAGATGAGATACCAATTTGGTTCGTAGTAAAACTGATTTAAAAGAATATCTAACTGTGGAATGCATTGAACAATAAAAGTTGGCTTAAGAAATACTTTTGAAAAGATACTCTACTGTTTTAAACGTTTTATGGAATCTTAAATCTTTTCTGAAAGCTCTAATTTCCAGAGTCTTCACGTGTAGCAACGCAAGCTAACTAAAATGAAGTTGCAACATCTCAGAGCTTTTAGTGCTTTTGATTAAAGGTCAACTTGAAAGCACTCTAGACCCATTTTGCTATACAGAATTTGAAACCTGATTTACTGAACGAAGGAATAAAGTACCAGTTTTAAAGTTTCAAGCGCATTGATGTCTGAAGTGTATGATGACGCTTGCAAAGAAAATTTTGCAGAGTCCGCAGTATGTAGTAACATTCTGCGTGAGTTATAATGTTTAAGCACAGGATTGGAAGCATCAATACATGTCATAATATGCGCGAGTGAGACAAGTGGTGTACAATAATGAAGAGTATGCGAAGGACGCAGAATGTAAAATTTTCAAGTTTGACTACGTTGAACTGCTCTACAAAAGTAGCCAGAACTAGTAACTTGGCAGTTAGCTTTGCATTGTTATGTGCTGTACCAAACTATTAGAGCATCAAAAGCTTCGCTTTGCGATGAAGGATGAGACGAAGATCTTTGAACGCGTGATTAGCATCTGCAAAACATTGAACTTGGAAGAGATGTCCGGAAAACGTCGGTGTAGTTTTGCTATATTAATTAATGAAAGTCAAACTGAACTCTAAAAACCGATGCTCTTTAGAGTTGTCAAAAGGGATAATTCGAAGATTTGGGAATGTTCTGACGTGATTGAGATGTCTGACATGTTTTAAGTGCTAATTGCAAAGTACACAAGCGAGTGAGTTTCTATATGTGCTCAGAACGAATGGAACAGTCGCTCAGATGAAGACGATGTTTACTACAACTATGCCGATGACGATGGTAGTCAGAAGAAGCGCGGGGGAAGGCATGTGCGCCTGCGAAAGGGAAAAGGGTACTCAAGCCAGTTGACCAGAGCAGCACAGACCCGTGCAGCATTCAGGTTGATCGTGCTAAAAGTCACGAGTGCTTCTGATTCGTAGAAAACTCTGCAAATTTTGCACAAAAGAAATGTACGCCAACTCACAAATGCGCAGTAAACGGGCACATGGTTGACACAAATGCGTCGAATGAGATGTGATTTGTAATTACAAGAAATCACATTAGAAGAAGAAGAAGAAGAAGAAGAAGAAGCTGGCTATGGATGCTATTGTAAATAGAATGCGTTGTAATTGCTACTAATTGGTCAAATGGCTTGCTCAGATTTCAATAAGATTGCTCATTGGAGCAGTAGTCATTTGAGAGAAGCGTGCGGCTGCACAACAAACACACGTGAAGCGGGGTTTGTGGACGACGACGCGGCCGACCAGTGGCTCAGTTAGTCCGTTGCTGCAAAGAAAAAAACAAAAATAAAAAAACTATACGCATATAAATAAAAAACTATGCTAAGAACTGGCGATCAGATCAAAATAGAACCGGTGCAATGCCGAAGTCACATAATGTGAACTGGTGCGGCTGGGCGACGAGACATTACAGCAGAAGGAAAAAAAAAGTAGGCTTCGGATTTTCTGAACTCGTTCTTCACAAGCGCAAGAACCTACGTCGGCGAGAAATTAAACGAGAAAAAATACAGAAAAAAATTGACAAACTATGAAAATAAAAGAATTTCAAAACAGAGAAAAACTCAAAAGGAGGCGGGCAGAATGCAGCTTTTCATCAAGACGCAAACGGAAAGGAAAACACAGGCGAAAGAAGAAAGTGAAGAAAAAAAAAGGGTCCACGCGCTCGTTTGGGCAGCGCTCATCTGAACAATACATAACAACAAACAGCCAGTTGAGGCCAGCCATCCGTTCTCGATCAATTATTACAACAGATGGCGTGCGCATTCTTCGCCGATTCGAAAAAAACAAAAGAAATCGTGAGATGTAACTCACGAAACTATCGTTTTATTTTTGTCTCTGTTGTTCTTCTTGTTGGCTAGTCCATACGCGATTCGTGCTCTATACACACGCGCGCGAAAAGTTTGTTTTTTAAGGTTTAAACAACTTGTTTGTGATCTGCGGCGGCTGTGATTGGAGTACGAAGTGCGGCGGCTAAAGTAGGTTAGTGAGTACAGATTGGGTTTTTTCTTTTTTTTAGAAATTAAATGATGATTTTCAAAAGGTAAAACTAGCAGCAAGTCAGAGCAACAGCAGTGAGTGAGTAATACTGCCTGCAATCACGAGGTCAGGCAGCAGACCGCAGGCAAGAAAAGCCACGATGCTGCGGCAGGCGGCGGCGAGTCAAGTTGCCAACAGTTTGCTGCCCAAAAAAAAAAAGGCAACTTTCTTTTTGTTGACGCCTCACTTTAAATAGCAACTGGTTAGGGTTTTCCAAACGGGTTAGTGCAGGTGCGCAGTTTTGAGGGAGCATGACCTCATTTTGCGTGCACGGAGGTCTGTCGGCATCTGAGAATTGCGCGATCATTCTACTACTACGTACCTGTCGCTATGCGATGCGATGATTTACCGCCAAAAATAGACAAGCAGAAAAGAGAATGGCAGAAATGCAGTCATTGAGCATACCAATTGAGATCAATTGGAGCGAATCCACTGCTATTGCTAGTCATAATTAACGAGCGAAAGATCCTCCGGTTGTGGGCGGAGAAAAAGAGAAAGCGGCTGGTACAAGTGGCGAAGCAGAGGTGGCTGTGCATAAACTGGTACATGACTCCTCCCAAAGCGAGCTTCACGCGCCGCCACCACGTCGACTATTTAACTGCCGTCGCCCGCCTTTGTTCAGGTTCGTTGTCATTACAAGCGCATTCGTTGAAAGCTCAAAGAAGAACTTCTTCTTGCACTTTCTATTTTTATAGTTACACATCTTTGCATACACATTCGCTATGGATTCATCAAGAATAACAGACTTTTTGTCCAACAACTACATCCCTCCTCGCAACGCGCCTAAGCGGGCTTCGGTTCCTCCTCAACATCCTACCCTCATCATGCAGGACAACACCACCGACGCTTCACATCGTCTGAAGTGCGGTTGCACTGGCGACCACTGTGTCTTTGACCGTGTCACCGAGAGCGATAGCGGTCTCAAGGCCGTTCACCGTGCCTACGAGGAGCAATATCATCTTTTGCCCGACCACTCTGGCATCGAAGGTGGTGATCTTATCGTTTCATCTTCGTCAACGTCTCTGAACAAAGCTGCTGCTCGCGCTAGCCATTTGTCAGTCATTCCCCCGCGGAGTAGTGTCGGCCCTCGTGCTTTTTAATTAAGAAAAAAAAAGATACTGGAGGGTCCTTCAAACACTATTTTTGCATGTTACATGAGAGCTGTGCTCTTTGGGTTGGAATTTTGTTTTCGGTTGTTATCTATCGGCTCTTTGCAGAGCCAAGTGGCGTCAATCAGGTTTACCATTGATTGCTAGTAATATTTTATGTTGGGTTTGGACGGTCTTGGGTACTACTGCTTTATCAGTTATAGTTATTTCGTATTAATAGCCCGGAATACTACTTTTCTCTTCCGGTTTTCATTTCTTATAAATACATTTAAGACGCTTTTCATCATTATTAATTTTTCAGTCCTTGTAAATTATTTTTTTAGGAGTTCGTACTTCAGTGATCCCGGTCGATTCACTCGTTGTCAGGGATAAGCCGCGCGTCAAACGCAGAAGGCAACGAAGAAGACTCGTTTTTGCGAGATGTGCATCAGTGCGCCGCAAATTCTGTCACTTAGAATCGCGCCACGAGCACTTTCCAGTACTTTCGGGCTTTCCGTGTCACTTCCCGAAGAGTTTCAGTGGCTTTGTTCTTCACATTAACTACGTACAACGCCGCAAAACTTCTGTAGCCATTAACAGCAGTCAGTTTGATTTTATTTAGAAATTAGGTTGTGCCGGCGAACAGATACCGGATGGGGATGTTGCTTAGCATGTTTTGAGCTCGGTTATTCGCGGCGAATGACCCGACTAGTTTGAGATTTAGTCTTTGCCCATTTCAAAACAAAAGATAAGCAAATTCAAATCCAGTCCGTAGCTTATTTTTTTTTTGTTTGCGAGAATTACGTATTTCTTAACCCAGTTTTTTTTTTTTGCAGATAAAGGAACAGGTAAGGTGTATCGCGTGACCCTTTTACCAGCTATATTTTGCAAGTATTTGCCGCACGCACAAGGTCAGTGGCCCCGAGGTTGTCTGGAGCTATGACCCGCAACTCGGTGAAGAGTCATTGTCCTCTAAATGTCCTTATCGATAAGTGCTAGTGCAACGGTATCAATTAGCCAGCCCACTGTTGAAATTTTGAATCACCACATGCTTTATGCTATGAGTCTTTGATTGTAAATTTATCTTGTGCGTAAAGAATATCATTAAAAAATTGACATAGTTCTAGACTAACCAGATACCGTTTTCTTAGATTCTCTTGCCTATGGAATTGGCATTAACATTTCATACATTGCAATATGAAACACAGAACGTCAATCAACTTTTCAATCAGTTTCTTTCAGGTGTATGTGAATAGCTTACCATATTATTCGTGTAATAATAGTTGTAGTAGTAGAACAGACATATATTGAGTACTATTTAATACATCCACTAAACTTCCTCTGAATAGCCAGCTAAGCATCCAGAGTAGATGTTTCTTTACCCTAGAAAAGACTAAGGAGAGAAAGATAGGATTAGGAGATATCGGATAAGAGAGGATATAACCAGAATGCAACTAATATTACGCTTTGTGAAACAATATGCTCCCGTAATTGTGTAATAAGAACAATGTATTTGTGTACCATCAATCCAACTATAACAATTAACTAACCGTTGGAGTCGGCAGACGGCAAGGTACAAGGCCCTAAAGACTTGTAAATACTCGTACTTTTGTGAATTCAAAATGGATGCAGTCTTCATCAGTCTGTACTGCAGCAGCAGTTCAGCCTAGCATCTATAATGCCTTTGCATTACTTCTAGGTAATATGGTTGGTGTGAATACATTAATATTCTTAATAAATGAAAAAAAAATCTTCAATCCACATAATTCACATTCGAGTCAGACACGGCCAATGCCAGTACAAATGCATGCCGGTTCCATCAGAATTTGTTACTATACATGTTATCTGCGAAAAGCGGTATTTCAGACTTTAAGACTCTACGCCTGTTCATTTCGGAGCTCAGAAAATCGTTTAAAACTTGATAAAACTGTTGAATCAAGTCTTTTGATCAAGTCTTTTGAAGAATTCATAGGCATTATCATGCGCCGTTCAAGTGGTCGCTCACGTGCCACCAAAATGATTATGGACTGCCTTCTTCAGTCAATGATTCTAAGCATAAAAAGGGATGCTTCAGATAATAAGGTCTTCATCCTTTATCGGCTGCTCATGAGATCCACGAATGTTCATGGTGGTTGGTGCATAAACATGGAGGTCTGAAGGCTCATTGGCGTCTAGCTTAATACATGACTGTTTAAGATATAAAGAAAAAATGGTGCTCTATGGCTGGATTTCGACTGTTGATCTCATACACATATTCTTGAAGATCTTTAACGGTTCTGACATAATCTCCTACTCCCCCGCCATCTAAAAGAGTGTGTCCATTTTCTGCAAAGAGTTTGAAATTGATCATTCTTTGCTGTAGAAGATATGCCAAATTGATCAAAGAGGTATGTGACAAGGTCATCCCGTAACGGAGCCAATTCTTACACAACAAATGGGTTTGTATTATCTCTCTAAGAAGTGAGCGGTTATCGACATGTAGTCAACTAGTCAAAATGTCTTTCCATTGACAACACTCTCCGCATAAGAGCAGTTATTTCAACGGTATTAATACTTTTAGTTTAGTATATATTTAGATACCCTACTGTTTTTTTCTTAATGTGTTTGAATTTCTTACGTGTTTTGCTGGTCTTATTTGCTAGAAACTAATAAACTGTTGCTTATTTTTTAATATTCTGATAAGTCCGTATTTGCAACTTCGATATGATATACACTTTGCCGTTTTTCAGATATCGACGCTTTTGTTGATAATTTCTCGGAAATCAATAGATCTGATCTCAACGATGTAGGCGTTGACCACATCTCAATATTGGAGTTAAAGCGCTAATTACACATGATACTGTGTCTTAGTGTTACTGACAAGCCCAAAAAAGCTATGTTATGATTGGTGGCTCTAAATATTTATTATGTTGTTTGAAGGTACTCGCACTTGCTGTTGTAAGAGTTAACCTATCCTCATTTAAAATCTCTTAGTGCTTTGAGGTAGATCGGGAAATTATATTGTAGAAAATATTCTTATAACTAAAGACAGTGAATTTAACAGTACTTACAATTTACATTATCGGCTGTACCCCATTGTATTTATATATTGCAACTATCGCCTATGATATTTTAATGTTTTTGCTACACGCGTAGGAAGACAGTAAATAGGATCAACAGGTTCTAAATTTTCAAAGCCCAGTAAACTCAGTCCCGCGATCCCAAACACAGTATGAAAGACATCCACTGCGTCTCCCTTTCTATCTGCAATTCCACCCAATTCATCATCCTGTGCTTCCAGAATAAATTCTCGCAATCGATCTTTATCAATCCAATCCAACCTACCCAGTATCGATAAAGCTGATAAAACCCACCAACTATAACACACATCAGGTAATTTCTCAGGTCTACCATTGAGTCCACCGGATGGCACCTGGCGCTCGCAAAGCCACCATGAAAGTAAATCCCGATCAACGAGATCCAGTCGATCAACAATTGCAAGGGCAGCAACACAAACAAAAATCTGTCCTGCATGACTCTCCGCACCTGGAGCCATTCCATATCCACCATCGTAGTTTTTGCATAGATTTATATATTCAACGGCAAGATCAACGTTGAAATCAGGTAGTCGGTCAAGTAGCGCGAGAATTTGGAGTGCGATGTATACAAATCTTGTGTCTTCACTGTCACCGTTTAAATCACCTTTCACCGCTCCAGTTTCGGGATTTTGTAACGAGCAAACGTATTTTGATATTTGATCG
>JAJLWK010000277.1:0-18186 GCA_030570675.1 Myxozyma neglecta | reverse complement strand
ACTATTCTGAAATGTCCTACAAGCACAGCATTCAGCTGTATCACTGAGCGCGGATCGCATCATCATTAAGCGAGCTCGCTACCGCCTCTCAAATTACGTCCGGTCGCGTAATTCGTTCATCGGAAAAAAATGCATCTGAGCATATTCATCACGTGAGCTCTGGTACGGTACGTCTGACTTGCATGGATGTGATCTCGAAATGAATATCTGTGCCTGGAGGCTTCATTCATTGCAGCAATGTGATGGCAGCGATAAGGTTGGTATTGCATATTTCTTAGTCTTTTTTTATCGTTCATCAGATTTGCTTAAAGGTGCGCTTGGAAAATGTGTTTCTCTGCAAATATCATAGTGGGTTAGGGTCTTGTAATAACTTGAGCTTTTAAAACCGAGTCTCACAAAAACCATAAATAAACAACAGTGGCGCCGCATTAACTGAGGCTTGTCTATTTTATACAGAAAAGAGCACACCTAGCCCTTGGTAATGTGGCTAGTGTTTTTAAAGACTGGAGCTGTATGAAATGTCACGGTTTCTGAAAACGACGATTGCATCAACTTGTCGAAAACCGCAGTTCTAAAGGTTTAGAAAATGCACTATCCAAGCGTACCCTAATTTTCTATCCGAGAGGTTGAGAGAATAGATAGTCGGTAATCTTGCAGCTTCTCAGAAGTAAGTCTTGGCTCTCAGATGGGCAGACGTACCCAAAACAAGGTTCTGATATACGAAAACTTTGACTCTCAGCCGAAGCGGAATAAGAGGACGATAATGCGGCTGAGTGCCAGGAGTCTGGCGGTGATTGCGACCTTTACTACATTTGCTGGTCAACTGATAATATGGAATAAACCAAAATATAGATAATTATAATCGTATTACTGAACCGAACTGCTAAAGTTAAAGGAAATGATATGTTGCTGCTGTTTCTGGTCGCGAACAGCGACCAAGAAAAATACCTCGATCTCCAGTTTTGTGACACATTCGCTTGACGATACCCCTTTGCTGGGTTTTATGCATGAATGCGTCCTGGCGCAATCTGCTTTAAGATAGGCCCGATGAAACAAATGAGGTAAAGGTCAATAACAACAGCAGCAACAACCAGAAACGGCAACATAAATAATGACGATCATTCTGTCATTCATGCGCATCTGTCAAGCACATTTGAACAAATACAGCCGGATACTCTTTCAACAACATAACAACAATAAGATGGTCAGCGTAGAAAATACAGTAGTCTATGTCAGTGACGTCGACCTTAGTTCTTATAAAAGGCGAAGTCTTAAAAACTAAAATGCCATAGCATCGTAATTTATAGCATATGCTATAAATGGCGCAAGCTTGTTAGTTGTTCCCCAAGTTGTTGCAAAATCGCGCGCAGATGCAGACATGTCATCAATTGTACACGAAGCAAATCATCAGCGATCTACTTGCGCGGTATGTATTTTAGCTAAAACCTGTAGATAGTGGGTGGGCAAGTGTCTCGGCTGGCTAGCGTGTGATGTGAAATTTGTGGTAACGTAGGTATTAAACGAGAACCAGCCTAGTCGGTAATGATGTACATCGGCAGATTTCTTTTTTAGGGTTTACTCAAATTTAATCGATGTAGCCGACAGACAAGACACGACAAGACAACCCCTTCCTACGCGGTCCAACGTGCATTGCTTCATCAACTCAAATTAGCTGCTCTTAACGTTTGTGATTTGTCTGTCAGTTCTAACAAAATACTGCCATTTGGCTTCATTTCGTTTGTTTACTTTGGCTATCTGGCCTGCTTGAGCATTAACGTAGCAATCAAACAGCTTGCATTTGCATCTATGCTTCAAGTCTAGAAAGAGGCGTTTTTTAAGCTCAATCGCGTTTTGACCTCCACCATTTGTTTCCGGTGCAATGGCGAGAATGAATCTGCAAAATTTCGTCGTCACGATCCCTTTCCATGGTAAAATGTACACTCGGGCTAGCCGTCTTAGGAAACTTGGACTTCTTGCAACACACTTAAAGAAGTAAACTTACTAGTAAATTGAATTTACCTGCACATTGATTCTCAAAGCACGGTCTTTTCATGCAAAACTGCCATTTAATAGTCCACTTCTGCTGCAATGTTTTTAGCCGCCAAAATGCATTTTATTCTTGTCATAGTGAAAGCCAACCAAACAGAAGAGCTCAGTTTATAAAGTTTAAAGCGTAGTAGAGGCCTAAAACTAATCTTGCCAACTGGAAAAGTCTCAAAACTCTCATTTCACTTTCATGGAAAAATCCGGCGTTCGTACCAAACTTTAATTGGGGTTACGAATGCATTTCAATTCTGACTTAAAGATGTTAAACTTTACCAAAAACTAAAACCAAAAGTAAGGAACTCAAGCCATACTATGGCTGTGCAAGGCGCCAAGACGTAAAATTAATGAATAAATACTGCGCCTGTTTAGCGTGCGGCAACTTGAAATCCTTCCATGGCACATGATGCCTTTCTAGTGTTTTGCGCCTGATTCGGTATTCTGGCTACAAATCATTATTGATGATCAATTTTCCAGTGTTTGCAGGTAATAAGGTGGAAAATATGTTAATATATTGAACTATTTTTGTTTATCTTAGTATGTATTGCGCGTATTATTATCATTTGAAAGTTATATTAAGAAATTGGCGAATTGCAGACTTGATTTATTTATCGCGTAAATACTATTAGTTAATAAGTCAATAAAGTGTGCAGCCTCGCAGTTTTCTAAATTGCAATAAACAAGGGCTAGTTTCTAAAAACTAAATTCAATTATCTATAAACTTGACTCGATAGTAGTTTGGTAAAAACTGCGAGACTGGTAGTGCGCAACATAAAGCTTTCTAGAGATAAAACGAAACGGAAGATTTAAGTAAAAGAGCTATAAATAAAACTACAGATTGCAACAAATCAGAGACTTGTTGATCTTCATGGTCATGTGAAAGCGGCATAGTAACTTGCAGCATGTTTGGTGGTAAATACGAGAACTTGTTTATTTTTACAGTAAACCTAATTGACACTAGAAAGGTTGGAAGTATAGTCCGCTTATTCAAGCCAGATCCAGCTTTCTTCCAGTAAAGCGAAATTTTAAAGAATGATACGCGGTAAACCATAGCAAGTAGATGGAGCATATTAAGCGACATGTGAAAGAGCCTAAGCAATACTATTATTCCAGAATTCGCCCGTCCGACAAGTACCGACGCCGTACGGTGAATACGGGTTGGATCGTTCAGCCGTGTCAAGAATCCATCTACTGCAGAGCGTGTAGAACTGCCACGGCGATATGCGGTCTCTCTGAGCTCATGTGGAGTGAATGTAATGTCGTCATGGGCGTCATTCGAACGGCACTGCGCGGGACGGACAATTGTTCAGGGGCCATAGAACGATTCTGTCAAAACCTAAAGTTTTGCCACGCACTGAAAAAAAAATCCGTACGGCTTCTAGCGTTGGCGCGCCTTGCGACAGGTGCCGCACGTTTGTTTTCTTTGCTCGCAAAAAAAAACTTTGATTCGGGTCAGAAATTCTGCTGCCGATGATGTAGCCACAAGGGTATGGGCAAAAAGAAAAAAAATTGTTTGCGGGTTTTTTATCATTTGCTACCAGTGAGCGTTTTCTAGCGAGGGACTAAGCGAATGCAAGAATATGCTAAAAACCGAAGATAGAACTAGTGAAAAAAAAAAAAGTAGAGATCCTAGCAACACCACCTAATTTATCAGGTATAAATCTTTATATAGCATAAAAGGGTAATAAATACCATTCGGGAACTATAGAAGCAGGAGTTGACATAGGGTTAGCCATGATATAATTATCAGAATGACCTAAAGCATTATGTTTATAGAACACGTATACAGAGAATACAAACATAAATGCGAATAAACCAGATCTTTAAATAAAAAAAATGCTTTTATGGATTTATCCGCACTTTACATATATAACATCTGGTCTTTATCTCGTTCTTGAATTGTCTAACATCTGTGCGTTGATGATGCAGTGTTGGAAATTTTACTATGTGCACATAAATAAGTAGGTAAGACGTTTTAGTAAGTAATGCAAAACAACTAGTCTATGATGGTCGGCGGCAAGTCAATGCGACGACGTTCTGTTGCACTCTTCAGCGTACTTCGTTTAAATTTTCTCGTGACGAGGTCCAATGATCGACAATGCATTCTGACAGAAAGGCGGTACAATACTTGTGAAACTTTTGATAAGTTGATGGTGGTTGAGGTGGTTGAATGTGTAAAGTATATCTTCAGTATCGGATTTTGTTGAACTTTGTAAGGGTGTGACATCTCGTCATAAAGCTTAATGAACTAGTCTCGGTAAAAGAAAAAACTGCGGGCGACCGTTACCGTTTGAGTACAATCAAGTTTGTTTTTCCAAATGCGCGCAAATTAGGAAACTGCTGCAAAAACTGCTGCAAAAACTAAACTGCCTTGGAACTACGGTTGTTGAAGATTTTCGGACTAAGGGACGGTGCACTACTAATGCCCACCTGGTTGTCACCAACAGTTAGGTAGCTATTAACATATCTAAATGAAACCCGGGTGGGCTGCATAAAGGTTCTGAGATTAAATTGATTTGCAAAGTCGCCACGTGAATGGTGGAGAGTTGATTATATGCAATTATGAAAGAAAACCACATGGGTTTACATTTGCCGTTCAATCGCATATATCATAAATACGACAAAAAGAAGAGCTACGCTTGATGTGGCCTTAAGCATAGACCCATTGGCAGTAAGGACTTCATGCTCGGTTAAACTATGGGAGTAAGCAACAGAAAGATCGAATTGTGTAGGTGTTGGTTGCACCTTATTCTCGCGAGTTTAATTAGGATCTAGCGCAGCAGCTAGCCTTTTGACATAGTGATTATCACAAAGACCTGAGTCAGAAATGTTATCTGTCTACTTGCGCAAAATTGCATTTCATGTCCCTATTTATAGCACAAGCGCTACAAAACAATACACAAAAGTTGCGCGAATATCCGGCGCAAGAACAAACAATTCAAGTAACGCTGGTTACAATGGTTAGCACACCTTTAGACTTTTAGCGAAGAGAGAAATCAAAAACATTGGAAAAAAAATTAAAGACGGAGAGAGTTTTCAATAAGCGAAAAAAAGTTTCACAAAGGCACAAGATGTGGACTCGGATAACGCGCTGCTGCTTCAAAGCCAATGCTAACTCTCTCTAGTCTGCCGCAATGCGCTGCTGCAGGTTGTGAACTTGTCTAGTCACTTTAGGAGGTACTATTGCGCAAAACACAGCACGCACCGCCGCTCGCACTACCGAATCCAACAGCAAGGGAGAAGAAGCTGACCGCGCGATGGCTATCGGAGACAAAAACTAAAAGGGAAGACGTGAAAACCTTAATTCGCAGGGCTTCCGCGTTTTCCCGACGTCCTTATTGTCAATTCTTCACGGTCGCCTGCGTCGCATTATTGACGAAAACAGTACGACTCCTATCCGCTAAGGAGCAACACAAACAGAATCTCCACTAGCCAACAGGAAAAAAAAAAAAAAAACTTTAACTATCTTTCCGCGACTTCTCGTCTCCGTCGACAAGTCTGAAATTGCCTTTGTTGGTCGCTTTGTTTTATTTACGAGACAAAATCTGCAAGATTACGTAGAGAATCCCGTACTAGTTTATTTTTTTCTCGCTCTCTCTTCTCTTGTAGGAAGCGGCTTCGGATAAAAGTCGGTGCGAAACTAAAAAGATTGGACCCGAACGAGGCTGGAGAGAGCGCCACAAGGCCCGACTGCCCGACCCCCTTCTTGTCTTTGATCTATTTTTTTCTTTGATCTTAATGTGTGCGGCGCCGTACAAGTTTTAGTGCTATATTGATGATCTTCTTGTTTGAGATGCCTATTTGCGACTAACTACGTGCCATGAATAAATTTTATTACCAAAGCTAGTCTATTTACGGATTAAGTTTCATAAAGACTTAATCTGTTCGTCAAACCTACGAACTTTTTTTCATATAAAGACAAATCGAAATTACTCTCTATGCTTCGGCGATAGTTTAATGACAAGGTTATTATTGCAAACGAAGCAGAAATTTTTCTTCTAGCGAAAAAGATATTAGCCTAGCTCCAAAGAATATTCGCTTACTGATGTTGAATAATGATTGATTAATATTTGTAATTGAGTATTGATACAACTTTTTGATTGTATACTTTAAAACAATAACTCTGGTAAATTGCTCTGGTTGGATCTCGGAATGCGACAGACTTTTTGGTTTACGCTCTAATACTAGCAATAAACAAATACAATATTGAACAGTAGTAATGTTTCAGAGTATGTATGAACATTGTGATAAAACAAGCCGACCACGCACATACCTAGCTACAATGCAGTAGACGTAGTTATGAGCCCTTCGTAATAAATCTTGATTCCAAAAACAAGTTAAAAGCACCTGGAGCCTAATTCTAATCTCTCAGTGCAGATAAACACTTTGCCTGCCAGAAAAGCGCAGTATAATGTGTATGAAAACGTCGCATTACCCCGACCGCAGATCTGCCACGGCGCGGAACCTGGAGACCTTGTGCGCGCTGAGAGCGGAAGCGGTGTAGAAGCGCCGTGGAAGGCGAGTTGCGAGCGAAGAGTAAACCGCATGTTACGCGCGATGGCGTAGACCCGGAACTTTAAAAAATAGAGAGCTGAAAGCTTAAAAAGAAAAACGAAAGACGAGAAACGAGAAAAAAGCAAAACTGATTCAGGAAAACGGAACGTGTGGCAGTGCAAGTACAGAGGGCGGCTGACGTGGCGGTGGACGGGTACCAGGTACGGTCGGGCACGCATTCCCCTCGGCGTGGGTCTGCTATAAACTGGCGCGTCTCCCGCCCCGCGTCAGAGACCAGTTCTTAAAACAAGACTAAGGAAAGGCCTTTTCACGACGGACGAGCAGCAGCGAGACAGTTATAATTATCAGCACATCCGCAACTCGCGTGCCCGATACCCAGAGTTCACAATGATGGCCGACCCGCTGCCGACTGCGCCGTCGCCTTATCCGCACCCGCACGTCCAACACATGCAGCCTCCGCAGCAGCAGTTGCCTTCGCTCTTTCGGCCACAGCAGCAACCGCCGCAACCGCAACCGCAATCCCAGCAGCAGCAGCAGCAGCAGCCCCAGCCCCAGCCGCCTTACATGGCCTCGCCATATCTGCAGAGTGCGCCGATGGCCCAGTTCTCGCCCTCGTCTCCTTATGCAGCTGCAGCATACATGCCAACTGCGTACGGATCGCCGCCATTACCTGGCCAGCCTCTCCAGCACCAAGTGCCACCACCTCCTCCTCAGCATCCGCATCAGCACCAACATCAGCAGCATCCGCACCAGCACCAGCACCAGCACCAGCCGCAAGGTCTGCTCAGTCAACACTTGCCTCCACTGCGGCTGCATCTGCAGTCTCCTGCCCCAATGGCTCTCCAACAGCCGCAGCCGGCGCCAGTTGCCCAGCATGAGTACTACCGCGGTCCTCCTCCGGTTGCACCGACTCCCCCGCCAGTGCCCTCGCAGGTCGCTGCAGCACAGGTGGCCGCTACTCTGGCAGACGTGACGGTGCACAAGCCTGTGAAAGAGATCAAGCGACGGACAAAGACGGGCTGTCTGACGTGCCGCAAGCGGAGGATAAAGTGCGACGAGCGCCATCCTAAATGCTTCAACTGCGCCAAGTCAAAGCGCGAGTGTTTGGGCTACGATCCTGTGTTCAAGGCGCAACGCGGTCAGGCCGCGCCCGTGGTCGCTACGCCGCGCAAGCGAGAGCAGGAAAGCGCTCCCGACGGCAGCATCGTCGGCACGCCGGGACAAGTACACGCGGTCTCGCTGGTGAAAACCACGCCGGGCCCCGCGTCGCCCACAGAAGTCAAGCGGATAAAGATCGACAGTCTGCTGTCGGAGTAGCGAAGCCGATCGGCGATGACAAGAAAAAGGGTGGTCGCACAAGGAATGTGGATGGCGGTGGTCGCACAAGGAATGCGGACAGCGGCGGGGGGAGAAGGCAGTAGAACACAAGGAATGACGAACCTGCGGGATGTGTGTATTACGGTAATTGGTGTGTTTCGGGCCAGGCGTTCTGTATTATAGGAGTTTGTTTTACAATGTATTTATATCATTAATTCTATTACTATTTTTATTCTTATTCTTTTGAATTGTCTGAGTTCTAAAGGTGCTCAGCCGCAACGCTCTATTACATTATGCTCCATTCCATTACTATATTTATGTAGCAGCAGGCTAGATACAGCAACGCGGCAGGCATCCAGCGTCGCACAGCTCCGCTTTTTCATTCTTCTTTTTTTAGTTAGAACACACCGGCAGCAACTTGCTCAGGCACGAGAGTGTTCACCTTCGAGGTCGTGAGAGCAGCGCGGATGTTGTCAATGACCTGGACCTCCATCTTCTTCTGCGTCTCGTAGGTGAGAGTGCCGACGTGGGGCAGGAGCATGACTTTGTCGTTCGCGAGCAGACCGGGGTGGATCTCGGGCTCGTTCTCAAAAACGTCGAGCCCCGCGGATTTGACTTTGCCGCTAGCGAGCGCGTCGACTAGCGCCGCCTCGTCCATGACCGCACCGCGCGCAGTGTTGACAATGACAACGCCGTCCTTCATCTTGTCGAACGCAGCCTTGTTGATGGTGTGGCGCGTGTTGGCGTTGAGCGGCAGGTTGAGCGAGATGACGTCCGAGGTCGCGAGGAGCTCGTCGAACGAGACGTACTTCGCGCCGCCGGAGAGCTCGGGCGAGAGCTCGCGGCGGTTGTAGTACTGCACCGTCATGTCGAACGCCTCGGCGCGGCGCTTGACGGCGCGGCCGATTCCGCCCATTCCAACGATTCCCAGCACTTTTCCCTCGGGATCGTTCGCGAGCGGCGTGGTGGTGTTCCACTTGCCCGCGCGGAGACCGGTCGCGGCCTGGTTGAAGTTGCGGAGCGCGCCGAGAATGAGCATCATGTTGACGTCCGCAGTCGCATCGTCGACCGTGGTCGGGCAGTTCGAGATCTGGATGCCGGCAGCGGTGCAGGGCTCGACGTCGATTTGGTCGTAGCCCGCTCCGTTGTGGCACACGTACTTGAGCGTCGAGGGGAACTCCTTCACCAACTCGGCGTCAATCCGTCCAGTGATCTGAATCGACTTGAATGTCCGGTACACGGCAACAATGTCCGAGTACTTTCCTTTCAGGTCCTTGATGAACTGCTCGCGGTTGCCCGAGTCGCAGACAGACAATTGGGCGACATCAGAGAGGGCTTCCCACTCTGCAGTCGCGTGTGCAATCTGGCCGATAAGAAGAACGTGGGGTTTCGACATTGGGGGTGTGGTTGACAGCGCTCTTGCTCGTGCAGGCACGTTCAGCGAAAACCTCTTTTGCAGGGAGCCAGCAACAGCCTCCGCGTGGAGCCCGCTCCTCCCCGCGGCGCAATACCCGGCCGACTCAAGCCCGGCAGCCTATTTCCGCTCTAAGTTAGCAATTAGACTTTATTCTCTTGCCCGCCCGGCCATCTGCCCTTCCGCCGCAGCAAACCGGCCTTCCGGCCGAGAGAAAAAGCCCTCCGCCGGATCTCCTCCCCTGCCCGCGTTTCTCGCCCAATGCTTTCTTTGCTTACCTTGCTAAAGCTGCTTCCCACTGTGCCGCGAGTTGCTCTGGCCATTCCCCTCGCAACTCGTGCCGTAAATGCGCGCGCCACAGACGCCATTGCTTATCGCGTTCCCGAATTTATTATATCTTTTTTTTCTCCGTAAAGCCCGCAAATGAAGGCCTCTCGCTAGCGCACAAGCAGTTTCCGCGGAAAGAGCAGACGTAGAAGAAAAATTCGGGTGTAGAAGGGAAAAGTGGGGAACTATTCGCCTTGCATGCGCCCCGAGCGCTATCTTGCGCCGCTCTCCTAAACAACCACCAACGAACCTCGTAGCCTCTACTTTGTTCTCGTACGTCAATTATATTTCGGTTTTTCTTATTGGTTCGCGTATTTTAGAGTCAGAAACAGATTCATTATATTCGCGAATTTTTTACATAGCAACTTCAAGTTGATTCGGTGTTTACCTTGCATCGACACTGGCTTGCGTGCTTATCTTGACTTTTGATTGTCATGGTCATTAAAGGTGAACGCTAATAGAGTGATCTTTTCTAGATTTGGCCAACACGGTGTCGTACTGTGATAGAGATCAGTTCTGTACTAAAAACTTCTTAAAACTTGTTTTTTGCTGATTATACTTGTTAGAATGACTTTTATTCTCAATAGTAAGTGATCTAATACATGACCGTACTTATTATACCACAAACACAAACACAAACACTTTCTCTTTTATTAAAATTCATCTTAGCTATGAATTGAGTTTAAGGTTCATTAATCAAGTACATTACTGTCTTTTTTCATATATAACTTGCTGGCTGGTCACTTTTATAAGTTCTCCACAGCGTGTCCCAAATAGTCTCAGTATTTGTCAAGTATAGTGGCAGTCAAGAAAGACATATGATAAAACAAAAAAGTCATTAAATAGAAAACTGACGTAGGACAATTGTCGCTTTTATGCTGCTGTGTTGGTCTGCACAATTTCTTACTAAACACTTTGCTTTATAAAACCCAACAGGTCTGCAAAATCTTTTATTGAAAAGATGTAAGTCTTGCTGAATTATACTTGTATTCAAAATACCAGTCTTGTCATTCGAAAATCCGCAGAAGCAAACCATCACCTATTACAACCAACAAATCTTTTGCCGTCATTACCATTAATTTCCAATAACTTTCATAAAACGAACAATCACTCATTCGTTATCAAAGTGCTGTTAACCAGTATCATACGAGTCACTATGAAGTTCAACCACTTTCCAAGGTTTTTGGTAATGCAAGTAAAAATAGACACATTTTGATCGTTAATGCTTTGTTTGCTGTTACGCCTTCTTTTCTTTATTTATCAAACTTGTCAACGTCTTTCGCGAAGTATCACAGAGTGACTGTCGAAGAATGAGTGAACCATAATTGACAATAAGATACAATGGTAACTCCAAGAGTGATACCAAAAAGAAGGGGCAAATATGCCACTAGACGCATAACTAGTTAGTTTCCACAAAATACCCTGGTAAAAAGAGAGATGTAAATGTATGAAACGGTTATGCTAGACTCACGACATATTCTGTAGTTCAAGGTATACAACGCTATTTACGCTAAAAAATTTTGTACACCGCCAAACCAAACGGCCTATTTATAAGTACTGACCGAGGTAGTACTGAAAATTTCCAAGCCTCAAAATGAAAAGGTTTGACTTGTTTCCTGCAATAGTGCATCACAAATCCATTCAATCGGTTTTTATAAGAAATAATCTGTCTTGAAACAGAGACAAAAAAACTGGCCGCTTCTTTGAAGAAACATTATTGTCACCTTGACAGCTTTCTTTACTTGGTAAAATTGCGTTTGAGAAATAAATTTATTCTGCGAAGCACCCGAGGTTTTATAACCGGATTTCGCTTAAATACTTGCTAAAGACCCAACAAAAAGGTATAAGCTCCATATGATATCCCAAAAACTTTCGCGCAAGCGCAAGAGCTAATATGAAGTATTTTTAAAAGAAAAAGCTTACTGTATATTTGAAGCGTCTAAGTAAGTTCTTTTTCGGTGATACTATAAGCGACCGTTGTTCAGGTCAGTGAGATGATCTACGAACCCTATTTTAAGTCTGTGCATAAGACAAGTCTGCGTGCCAAACAAATCTGCAATTATTACCTTGAATAGTTTAAATTATATCCTTCATGAACGCTTGAGTTCAAAATCTACAATTTTAAAAGAGTATCGTGCTCACGTTTGATAGAACACGGCTATTGAAACTCAAGGATACCAAGAACTTTGAAATTGCGAAATTTACTCCTCAATCCGGTTAACAAGAGCCACTAAATTAAAAGTGAATACGCTAAATATATACGCTAATCTAACTTTTTCGTCAAATTAAAACCAAATTTAACACTAAGCTGTTTCACATGTTTTCAGCCCAGTAACTTTTGAGACATCAGCAAGACACTATCTTATTGTTGTTAGTGAAATGTGCTTCTTTTGGATGCATTCACGGATTCGCCTGAATAAATAGCAACGAGAGATCTGGAAATTTTGTGTAAATTTGTGCATTTTTATCAGCTTAAAATAAATAATCAAAAAAATCTTGAAATGTACTTCGAACTAAAGAGTACATGCTTTAATAGATTTTCTCTGTTTTGGCTGGAATGGTCGAGATATTATTACGGTTATGCTCTGCTTATTACTGTGGATATTCGAACAACGGGCTTTTTTCAAAAATCAAAATTAATTTCGTGACATTGAAAAACAGCTGGAACCAAACATTATTAGCTAAACCAAACATAGCGCCTACTCTCTATAATTGATAACTACTACTACTACGTATTGTTATAAAAAATCTATCTGATTTAATGTAGATTTCGCGTTTAGTATTGATGCTGTCTATGCAGGTGCAAATTCCAAAGATAGGTCTAATTATCCAATTTTAATTGTCAAAATCAGATTTTTCTCTTCCTTCATCTATTCAAATTATGATAGTAATATACAGTCTTGAAAGTTAATCAAAAAATGTTGTTGCTTTGCTGCAGCTAAAAATTAATTTTTTTAATGCTTTCTGTTTGAGATAGAAATGTTCGAAAAGAGCGCTAAACAGAATAATAGCTTCTTTTCAGTCTTAGTTGCACGGGTATGAATCAGAAAAACAATAATATTTAAAAAAAAACTAAAGAAAAATGATAGCTTTTTCTAATTTGTATAATAAAGGTGAATCCTGTTCACTGGTGAATCAAGCCAAACAGGATAGAAATACGAAATTGAAGTAGACGCGCTGAGTAGTAAAAATATTGGGTTAGGTGTCTAAACTTTAAAAATACTATATTAGGAAGTTGAGTTGCCATACTTGTACTAGCTTCTGCAACTCTCATACAAATAAAGTTTATTACATAAGGACAATGTAAGCGATTTTGGTGAGCTCGAGTCCCCCGCCGACCAGTTCTTGAATTTTTGTAGATGGGAGCGCACTTCTTTCAGTTCATTAGCCCTATTCATTGAACACGACCGACGCGACTACGAAAGGTTCGCAGCTTGTGGTTGTCGCTACTGGTTCGGGCTCTATTGAGTTGGACTGGAGCGTAATATTATATGTTTGAAGGATTCGGGAGAAGGGCAAAGAAATTGATTTAGAACAAGGGACAGACTCAAAGTACTTGTAGGCGAACACTCAACTTTGGTTCGCCTTGTTGGTCGACATAACGCGTTTTTTCCCTTTCGAAAGCTCTTCATCTAATAATATTCCCGTCTGCAGTATTAAAAGCAATTCTTCGAGATGGTTGGCGTATCGGCTGAGAATTACGCACAGCGTCTGGCTGATGGAAACACAGGTATGCGTCCTCATGTGTACCTGATTCAGCATATCTGATTTAGGATTTGTTTTCTTTGTTTGACTTTGGTTTTCAAAGGAGACGACTTTAGTGATAAAAGAAATATGCTGACATGTTATTTAATAGATGTCAAAACTAAACTAGCGACTGCAACTGAATTACGCGATTCGCTCGACACGTTTCAGTCTGCTCAGGAATATCCTAAATTTCTAAATTGCGTCTTACCCGTCATAATATCAATTCTCGAGACTTTACCGCCTAGCTTTTTGACTGTGTCACCTGAACAGGTAAGCACAAGAGCTACGGAATCTATCATTCTTGATTTAACATGTTTATTAGAAATTGCGGAATTGTCTGATCGAGATTATACATCGATTGCAAATGAACGACGCTTTAAAGCCATACGCGACTCAAATTATGCAATTACTTATGTCTCTTCTGAGAATCGAGAACGAAGAGAATGGCGTTCTTTGTATGAAAATTATAACGATTTTGAATCGCAGTTTCAAAGCGACTTTGGATGATCAAGTACAGCCATTTCTGGACTTGGTTGTCGAGATGTATAAGAACATGCCATTAGTAGTCAAAGAGACCTTTGATCTGCATGGATCACAGTCTAGCGGTCTAACTAATGTACCTACGGTAAGAATATCTTTGCAAAACCATGACAGTATTTGGCTAATTTCAATGTAGCCTGGCAATTTTTCCTTTCTGTCACCAAGGCCAATGTCTCCATCTATGCCTTCTGAAATTGGCGGAGATTCACAACCAGCAAAGACATTGTCAAAGAGTTTGTTCAGCTTCCGGGTGCTCACGGAATGCCCTATAATTGTGGTTCTACTCTTTTCAACGCACAAACAGAGTGTAAACGATAACCTGCCTACTTTTGTCCCATTGATTATTGATGTAATTATTACCTATTAATGTCTTACTGTCAGATATCTTTTTTGATTAACTCATGAATAGATGCTATCTCTGCAAGCTGCTCCTCAAGCGGAGGCTCATACTGCAGCAGCATCAAGGGGTGAAATTTACACTTCTGTTTCATCGGCGATTAAGAACAGAACCGTCTTTGGTGAATTCATAACAGCTCAAGTTAAAGTATGTATGTCTTTTGGAGTTTCTCAACCAAAGAAAACTAACCTGTTATAGACAATGTCATTTCTGGCTTACGTTTTGCGAAATTTCGCTCAAGCGTTAAAGAAGTACAATCATATGATTCCGGATTTCGTCATCAGGCTGTTAAAGGATTGTCCAAGAGAAGCTTCAGCCTCGCGAAAGGTATCGATAATTCATTATTTTCTCTCTAAGACTAACAATATGTAGGAATTACTAGTGGCTACTCGACATATTCTGTCTACAGAACTTCGTGTAATTTTCATTTCCAAAGTGGATTTGTTGTTAAATGAGAAAGTACTGATAGGTGATGGATTGACAGTACATGAGACTTTAAGGTAATTGGACTATATTTTGATTTAGTATCCTCTAACTTGTCATAATAGACCTCTAGCTTATAGTATGGTCGCCGATCTTTTACATCACGTTCGTGCAGAACTAAGCCCGGCACACATATGGTTGACCGTAGAGGTCTATTCTCGAAACTTACAGGACAACACTTTGGCTGCTAGTTTTCAAACAATGAGTGCTAAGTTATTGTTGAACTTGGTAGAACGAATAATGAAACTACCTAACAAAGCGGAGGGTATGTTAAAATTGCTCAGAAGCTGCGTGATATAAATTTTACTAATCAAATGATTAGGTCGGCAGTTAATAATTTTCATATTGAATGCATTCGCTGAAAAGTTTGCTGCACTGAATAGAAACCACAAGAACGCCTTATTGCACAGCACAGAAAAAGTTGAAAAGCGACCTATTGATCCCATTGCCAGTATCACTCGGGAAGAAGAGAAAGGAAAACCTTTTGAGTTTCCCGATGAAAAGGAAGACGAAGATAGCGAGAAACCAAGCGATTTAGATCATATCGATATTCTCAATTCGTTTCCCATCAAACTTCATACAGACAGTCTAGCTGATGGAATGAAAGGTTAGTCAGATTCTGCATTTCTCTATTTACATTACTAACAATTGCACAGACGGTCGATATCTTTTCAAAAATTTACTGAATGGATTGAAAACTATCATGTTTGGTCTCAAAAGCTGTAATCCACCGCCCCCACCCGATATTAACAACGTCAATCCTGCCCAGTGGAATGAAGCTGCCCGAGGATTTAACTATGAGCAAGTCGCAATTTTTCGTACACTGTTCCGCGAAGGAGCCAACGGATTTTCTTACTACGCGACGGTTCGTGACAAGGCTGTTATTGACACGCATCGAACTAATAGTTATGACTCCATCGGTCCTAATGTACCGATCACTAGTTCTAAAGAAGAAAAAGAGCTGCTGGAGACTTTTGCCACAGTATTTATTCATATTGATCCCGCAGCATTCCACGAAGTCTTAGAACCTGAATTGCCATACTTATTTGATGCCATGATGCGCAACACTTCACTGCTCCACATTCCTCAGTTTTTCCTTGCGAGTGAGCCAACTTCTGCTAATTTTGCTGGCATACTGCTTAATTTCTTAATGGAGCGTTTACCTGAAGTTGGAGAAGGCGATCCTTTACGTGCAAATCTTCTTATACGGCTTTTCAAATTGTCTTTCATGGCTGTTATGATGTTTTCTACCACCAACGAGGAAGTTTTCCAACCCCACTTGCGAGACTTAATACTGAGATCAATGTCGCTTGCTACTACTGCGGAAGATCCTCTCAACTTTTATCTTCTTTTGAGAACTTTGTTCCGTAGCATTGGTGGAGGAAAATTTGAGCTGCTTTATAAGGAAGTTTTGCCTTTGCTACAAGTCCTACTAGAATCTTTGAATAGACTTTTATTGACAGCTCGGAAACTTCAAGAACGTGATTTATATGTTGAGCTGTGCTTAACTGTGCCTGTTAGATTGAGTGTTCTTGTCCCTCACCTCAAATATTTGATGCGACCGCTCGTGATATCTCTTACTGGCTCACAAGAGCTTGTTAGCCAAGGTTTACGGACTCTAGAACTGTGCGTTGATAACTTGACTCCAGACTACTTTGATAATATTATCGAGCCTGTGATAAATGAGGTTATGGAAGCCTTGTGGACTCATCTCAAACCACTTCCTTATCCTCACCAGCCTAGTCACACAACTCTCCGTATTTTGGGTAAGCTCGGTGGTCGTAATCGCAGGTTCTTGGAGCCTCCAAAGAACCTCAAAAACGATAACGCTCAGGCAGATGACCCAGTAGTTATGATTGAAGTAAATGGCCTAACTGGTCGAAGGTCGTTTCCTCTCTCAACTGGTCTTGAGGCAGTATTTCGGGCTATTATGGATTACAGAGCAAACATACACTATCGAATTGAGGCTTTCAAACTACTTTCCACAGTGACAAGATTATTCATCGATAAGGCCAACCTTGGACCCGACACTGGAGAAGTTCTGTTGGAATGTGCAAACGAAATTCGAGCGGGAATGATTCCGCCAGATCCCAACTTCTCATTGAATAGTACTCCAAAATCAACGAAGATGTTACAAACACAGAACGCAATTTTCCTTAACGTTTTGACCTACGTCTTCAATGCAGCTGCCATTAAAGAAGTTCGGGAAGAATCTCAAAAGCTCATTGCCGATATCTGCGAACATGTGGTGATGCTTGAGATTGGAAAAGTTATTCTTGAGGTGAAGCGTGACAAACGTTCTTTCCAGGTCAGCGATCATGAAGATCCTCAGTGTCTTGATTTCAGACTATTCTATCAAGCTATCACTGATGCACTGGGTTCTTATAAAGCGCCTGTACGAGAGGCTGCCAAAGAGGCTATCCGTGTCATATACAGATGCTGTGTTGATGTTTTCGGTGATGCAGAAGCCGCTCAAAAGTTTCCGGTATTTAAATATCTAGCTTCAGTTTTCTGTCATTCGTGTTTTGAGGAACCTTGGTACAGTAAAGCAGGAGGTTGTCTGGGATTGAAGGTTCTTTTGAATGAGTTTTCATTAAACAAAGATTGGGTAATGAAAAGACAATCAGATATTCTAAGAGCTTTGCTTTTCGTATTAAAGGATATACCACCGGAGCTCCCTAGTTTAGCACAAGAAGACGCAAAGGAGCTGATGAAGCATGTTCTCACTCTCTGCAACCAGAACATCACTCGAGAAGAGATTCAAACTAGATTGTTTCATCAAGTGCTCGGAACTCTATTTTACGAAGTCGCAAATTCTCACCAGATCGTACGAGAGACCGTCCAGAACTCTTTGAGACTGCTTTCTAGTCTGACCAATGTACCGCTACACGAGCTTCTTTCAACCGTGAAAAACTCTTTGCTTGTCTCTATATATGGAAAACCGCTTCGAGCTTTGCCTTTTCCAATGCAAATCGGAAACATTGATGCGATGACTTTTTGTCTAAGCCTTGAAAATTCGTTTATTCAATTCGGTGATGAGCTACTACGCTTGTTAATGGAAGCTTTAGCTCTTGCAGATGCAGATGACGATGCGCTTTTAGCTGCGCCTCATCCTCAACGAGCAATGGAATATGGTGTTCATGAACAGATTGTTCAGCTGAGAATAGTCTGTATTCGTCTTCTGACCATCGCAATGATGAGCCCAGAGTTTTTCCAGAATCATCCTGGACAGCAAGCACAGACACGAGCAAAGATAATAGCTGTCTTTTTTAAGACTTTGTATTCACGATCAAAGAAAGTTGTCACAGCTGCTAGCGAAGGTCTTAAAGCCGTTCTTTCACAAAATCATAAGCTGCCCAAAGATCTTTTGCAGAATGGATTGCGGCCAATACTGATGAATTTG
>JAJLWK010000276.1:0-18223 GCA_030570675.1 Myxozyma neglecta | reverse complement strand
ATTTCGGCGATTTTCGTCATTATGGTCTCGTCCATGCTCGGTACGTGTACATAGTTTGATTTTATTTCATGTGTGCCCATCAATTAACCTTTTTCTAGGTGCTCTTTTCCCCGTTTTGACAAAGCAATCTCGCATCAAAGTTCCCGAAATTTGCTACTTTGTCGCTAAATTCTTCGGATCTGGCGTTATTATTGCTACTGCTTTTATTCATGTATGTACTGAAACTGTGTAACCTTCTGGTACTGTCAGCTAACTTACTTGCAGTTGCTTGATCCTGCCATTGAATTCCTTAGTGACGAATGTCTCGGCGGTGAATGGGAAGTTTATCCTTGGGCCATTGCCATTGCTATGATGTCTATCTTCATCTTGTTTTTTATTGAAGTCATCACTTACCGTTACGGTAACTTTGATTCCTTCACTGGTGCCTCGTCCTCTGGCGCAGGCTTCGCAGTTGACGATACCCAAACCAACGCTACTCACTTTGGACATGCCAATGACCACATTGATCCTGACCAAGGTCCTGAACAGCCCAACGCTATCAGACTTCCGGACTCCAAGGAGCAGGCTTTAGACAGCTCCATTTCTGATGTTGAACGTATCGACAAGACCCTAGCTGAAAGCGTTTCTGCTCAAATGGCTGCTATCTTTGTACTTGAATTTGGTATTGTTTTCCACTCTGTATTTATTGGTCTCAGTCTTGCTGTCGCTGGCGAAGAGTTCACCACTCTTTACATTGTCTTGGTATTCCACCAGGGTTTCGAGGGTCTTGGTCTTGGCACCAGATTGGCGGCTACTCCCTGGGCCCCAAGCAAAAAATGGGTCCCCATTGTGCTTGCTCTCGGATACGGTCTTACCACTCCCATCGCCATCGCTATCGGTCTTGGTGTCCGTGAATCATACAGTGACAGCTCGCGTAAGGCGCTTATTTCCAACGGTATCTTTGACAGTATTTCCGCCGGTATTTTAATGTACACCGGTCTTGTCGAGTTGATGGCTCACGAATTCTTGTTTTCTCCCGAAATGAAACGTGCTCCTATTAAAGTCGTCATTACTGCATTTATTTGCATGTGCTTCGGAGCTGGCTTGATGGCACTCCTTGGACGTTGGGCTTAGACGGAACAAAGAAAAAAAATAAAAGTGGAATTTTTAGTTTTGCTTGGTTTTACACTATTAATTTTTAATATTTTTTCTTCTTTCACATACATCTATTTTGATTTTCTTTGTTGGCAGCTAGAATTTGGATGTTCTTTAATGGGTTTCTTTTTTTCATAAATGAGCTTTTGTTATTGGCTTTTAGAGTAACAAGCGTGGATCATAATGTACTTATGCATAAAATTGATAATATGGATATAAATACTATTAAGTCTATCGTAGGATTTAGACGAATCATATACACTTAAAAACTGCATCATGAAGAAATATAGCATGATGATCTTACGAAGACTTCCTATTTTCTACCAAGATGAGCCAAAACAATACTAAAGTAGCTTTCCATCTCAAATAATCTAGATTCAATCTTGATTTCGTGTATGTATAATTAATAACGGTTAAACTTCAATATGTTTTTAACCCTTTATATTTCTGTAAATACATTACTCTTCCTGATCAGCTTTCTGCAACGGTTTAGTGGCAAGAGTATCTCCCTTATCACCAACAAACAAAATGCGATTAATTCCCGTAGGTTCATCTTCATTACCACCTTCCAAAAACAAAACCAGCGAAGTTACTCTTTGAAATCTCACATATCTCAATTTAATACAACTCCAGCCGTTCCCATCTGGTTCCGCAATATCCATGTCCTCGTAAACTGGTGGAACACTCGATACATCGTCAAATGATAAAATTGATGGTAAATTTGTCCATATTTTAATCTTAGTTGCTCGTTGCCTAATTTCTGTTTCTTCCTCAGATTCGCCGTCGCCTTCTTTGGGTTTCGCTTTAACTGCACTCTGAATCAAAATTGAGTGCACTTTCGTCACATTCATAAACGGCACGTAAAAAAGTAATTGCGAATCAGAATCACTTTCAATTAATGGTACCGTAACTGATTCAACTGTAGTACTTGGTAATCCGAGTACTGATCGTAGACTTTCAATCTCATCAGTACCTTTACGACCTGAGGTCAGATTTAGCGCTTCAAGTGATTTCTTCTCGATAACCTCATTCAGCAAGTCAAACCCAGATGGGATGTAATCTTTGTAAGACATTTCTTGCTCTTCAGTATTAAATCCTCTGAAAATATCGAACCCCTTGTTAGTATATTCTTCCTGGGGTAGAATTATATGGAATCATAAAAGCCGTGGGATTTCCAGGTTTCCGCTCGTGCGGCGCTTAAGCCTTTGTCAGCTTTTAGGGGGGTGTACTTGTTCCAAAAAACCTTGCTAATTATACATTATTATCCCAACTTCGTTGAATTTATAGTTGCATTCAAATACTCCTCACAAAATTATTCTATAGAAAAAAATTTATAAATTTATTTCACAAAAACTTCATAAAACAACATATATTATTTTGTATGGCACTTTTCTTATTTCTTTCTTGTTAAATCATCAATGTTTATTAAAACCCAGTTCTCATGCACATCTCAAAAATATTTGTTATTCTCTCTGTAATCAGTGTACTACATACACTTCAAAATGGAAATTTATTTTAGGACATACTACAGTTGCTTCAATTCACTGACACCACTTTTGAGCCTTTTTGATCTGTGCAGTGTCTTTTTTTTAATACAGTATACTAACTAATCATGTCTAGAATACTACTGCTTGGGTGTAAAAATGATGGTTCTTGTCAATAGGGTACATAGGGTTTTCATCAATTTTGTTTTTTTCATTGTTGCAGGCATGCTTAGAAGTGATTATTTTGAATAAAGCAGTATGTATATATGCGTAAATTTAGTCGAATGTCAACTGTATATTCATATCTGCTATTCTAGCTGAAGGAGCAGCTGTAGTTGAAGTTGCATGCATGAAATCTTTATACTAACACATGATACCAACCCCATTCTCCATGTAAGATTGGGTGGGCTCCTTTAGGGCGCGCTTGCATTATGTAGAAGATGATGCAGCTTCAGAAACAATTGTCCAACTCTGCAACTATGCAAGAGCAATGTTCACTGTTCAGCCAAATAGGCACTTTGTTTTGGGTTTTAAACATTGTGGCTCATTTCTGAGAGTGTTTGAGTTTGATATTATAGGGGTAATTGACTCTAAAGCATTTGACATTACTACTGAAGATGGTGCCAAATTTTCAGTGAAAACAGTTATCAGGTGCCTTCAGATGAATGATCAACAACCCAGCTCGACATACTATTTGCCATTCTCTTCATAAACAGTGGGATCATACCTGAGTTGTTGATCATTCATCTTAAGACACCTGATAACTGTTTTCACTAAAAATTTGGCACTGTCTTCAGTAGTAATGTCAAATGCTTTAGAGCCAATTACCTCAATATAATCAAACTCAATCACTCTCAGAAATGACCCACAAAGTGTAAAACCCAAAACAAAGTGCCTATTTGGCTAAACAGTGAACAATGCTTTTGCATAGTTACAGAGTTGGACAATTGTTTCTGAAGCTGCATCATCTTCACAATCCTTCTTAAGCTCACCAAACACAAGAACTTGTGCCCAGTTGGGATGGCCTCTGTAGCTAGATATCCAAGCTAAAAATCATTATCTTCCAGGTTCAAATTCTTTCAGATACCAGTCTCCACATCATCAACATGGTTATCAATGTGGACAGTCTGAAACTGCCACAACACTCATCAGTTGACAATAGTATGGGACAGTCATTGATCAGCAATAGTATGGGACAGGATAGTCATTGGCTGACAGTAGTACAAATGAATCATCCAGCATTATCAGTGACAATATCAGTGACAATGTGCTGAGAGAAAATCAAATCTGTTATTTGGCTTCACTCTGACCAAACAGAGTGCATAGACAAATTGTTCTGTCTGATTATGGGGAGCCAATCTATAAGGCAGGGTCTTTTGCTTCATTACTTTCTGCATTAGAAACTTGCATCAAAGGACATAGGAACCTATACAAAGCTGATATTCTCCACAGAGACATTTCCATTCACAATATTATAATGAATAAAAATGTGGACAGTGAACACCCTTTTCCACCCTTTATCATTGATTTTAACTTAGCTCTATGGACTGGTGATGCTCAAATGATGAAACATCAATGCAACTTATGGGCACAAGAGCCTTTATCACCATTGAACTTTTGCACAGGGAAGAACAAGCTTTCAGACATGATCTTGAATCCTTCTTTTAGGTTCTTTTTTTTGTCTGCTGCAACTATGATAAGAGGGGTAAGTTTCAAAAGAAAGACCCTTATGATTTATGGAATTCTATAGATATGAATGGTTTAATGGAAGCCAAGAAGGAATTGATTTCATCTGAACACAACTTCCTTTCTACTGCTGAAAAGAATTTCACTCCACATTATAAAGTGCTGAAGGACTATATGAACAGGTTGAGGAGAATTGTTTTTCCCCTTGGTCAAATACAGACAGATGATGATGATAGTATGTATGATGAGATGATAGACTGTCTGAAAAAGGCACAGAAGGAGCTAGAGGCAAAAAAAGGAACTGGAACTGGAACTGAAACTGAAATAACATGAATAATTACTCATTTTTATTCTTTTTTGTATTTTTCATAAATAGCTGGTGATAGATTTTATCAAAAATGGAAGTGGTCACTAGGGTGGCTATCAAATATGCACAGTAGATACATTAAGTAAAATAACCAACTCGTAGCTAAAAAATCTCTTTCTCCCAAAAAAAGAGAATATATAAATTGCTATATACCTAATCTTCATAATCTTGAATCACACAAGAAAATCAAAGAATATAATTAAATAAACGCCATAGACCATACTACCCAAGTGAACAACAGAAACATATGTAAAAGTCATGACACCAATGAGTAAATAATTAGATCAGAGAAGTAGTTAAGAAAAGAAAACAAAAAAAAAAAGAAAAAGCTCATAAGCCTCAGATTAATCCCGCGACACCGTATTCCATGTTCCCATATATAAAGCATAACAAAAATTGAACAAAACAAAAATAAAACAAGAAGCAGAAGTTAAGTAGCTCTTTAAAATAGCGATGTACACTTTGCATCTTATATGATAACAAAAAGTAGTACAGATTCATTGAATATCATCATTCACATCTGTGAATGCCGCCATAAATCTCTCGATCCCGAACTCAAACATAGGAACTTAATGCGCAATGGACTGCTGTCGAAAAAAACGAGAATCAGGACGATCATGTGAAATACTCATAGTCGATCGATGGGTTGAACTGTCAGTATGATTGCTTGGATGTGAATCAATCTTTTTCCGCAGCCCGGTTAGACGTCCTTGAATGCCACGAACAACTAAGAAATCAAGTTAATTGACTAATCTCATCTAATTCCAACAAATAAAACTTACTTGAGTCCACAGTTCGTCTGTCCTCTTCGCAAATCCCACCAATCGAAGTCGAATCGGTGTCTAAAATCGCCTGAAGCATCCAAATCGCAGTTTCATACATTTTTTCACAAACCAACATGTTCTCACCAGTCAACTCACTAAGAGCAGCAGATTTCGACATTTCTAACGCTCGATCGTAAAGTAGTCGTTCAGCAGTGATTCCCGCATTAACACTATTGTGGATATTCGGTTGCGAGTTTTCGTTATCGCCATTCATATTAGACTTTGCATTGAGAAATTTCATTCGCACAACTTGAGCTCTGTTTAGAGCCTCGTTAAAGTACTCTCGAATGCATTCAACAACTCTAAGTACCTCCTGCGAAACACGAGCAGCATCCTTCGAAGCCCACCAACTTGACGCAAAATCCATAACAGATGCCAACATCGATAAACTCTTGACATAAAGAACCAACGCTTCCTCAGACAAAGTAAGTACTGCTTGATTGGTCAAATCAGAAGCCGGCAAAATGTTACTTGAAGGAGTAGATGGCATCAACTGAAAGTATTTAACATTAGCAAATTCAAAAACAGCGTTGGCTTTTGCAACGGTGTCTTGCAGTTTGCGTATAATACTCATCTCAGAGGCATCAACATAGTGATGATCGTTCGAGTTAGTACGGTGACGACTTCCAACCAAAGCGACCCCTGAACTGCGACCCATGATTCTAGCACTAGCCATTGCAATCGCCTTCGACAAAGTAGATGATTCCCCAAGAGATCCGAATGAACCTCGTCTGGTAGATTGACGAGAAGAGGAAAATCTGCGTTGGTTTAACGAAGAAGCCTTTGGAGATTTGCTGGCCAGTTCATCGGCAAATGCATTCACTTCAACGGTTCGTTTATCAACCACGACATATTCACGCTCAAACATAACATCATCCTCTGGTCTACCAAGTGAGCCCATTTTTACAGACACCGAGACAAGTCCAGAATTAACTGGTGGTGTCTGTACTAAGTTTGCCGAGGATCGACGGCTGCTAGACTGCGATGAAGAGCGATCGCGTGCAAGGCCATCACGTACGAGGCCTGGGACGGAGGGTAGAAGCTTGTCGTCGAGAACAACAACAGAATCGGAATCAGCATTGGTCTCTGGTTTTTCGTCTGCACTGACAACAGGCTTCTGCACTTCGGCTACATCAAGTGATGGTCGACGATTGGCAAATGACGACACAGGACGATGAGGTGAACCAACAACTTGGGTCATAGTTTCATTCGGGATGACCTGGTTTCTGACAGATCGACCACTAGGGTGACGCTGAGGTATCGGAACCTGAGGAGTTCGTACAGGAGGAAGCAAGACAGGAGCCGGAACTGTAGACTTAGTTGAGCCGCCAGATTCAGGATTTGTGGCAGCAGAGGCGGGAGTAGACTGCTCTGAGCTTTTGGCGGAGGGCAATTGGTGCTTTTCGATGGGAGATTTGGAAACGTATTCTGTAACGTATTTATCAACGTCCATGTTGGCAAAGAGAGTCGAAGCCTCTTCAATCTTTGGCAACTCCTCGACCACAGCGGGCGCGTTAAAGAAATCATCAAACTTCATTCGTTCAGTAGGTGCCTGTCTCAAAAGACCGCGAATAAGAGTTTTTAAAGATTCTGAAACCTGAACTTCGTCAGAAAATACAATGTTATCCTTGTTTTGTCGAATAACTTGAACGAGCGCAATGAAGTTTGAAGCCTGAAATGGAGTCTTTCCCATGCAAAGTTCATACAAGATAGCACCGATAGACCACAAGTCAGCAGAGGCGTCATATCTCTGATAAGTCAAAATTTCAGGGGCCATGTATAGAGGTGATCCACAAAGAGTGTCCGCTAGACTTGTGCTGGGAAGTTCACGAGCAAAGCCGAAATCCGCTAATTTGAGCAAGGGCAGACCCCAGATGCCAACATGCCCTATCTCAAGAGCTTCAGCTTCAGTCGGTGCTGGGGGACAGAGTAGAATGTTTTGAGGTTTCAGGTCTCGATGAACAAAGTTGAATTTGCGCATGAAGGCCATAGCAGAAGCCATTTGCTTCAGGAAATGACGTACAACAACTTCGTTAAGACCGCCTTTAGGCTGATTAGGGAACTTCTTCATGATTGAAGCAATCAAAGGGACGTTTGACACACGATCACGCTTACGGAGAAAAACGTTTAGATCGCCCAAAGCGCAATACTCCATTATTAAGAAGACGTAAGTCTGTGTGCCAGTGATCTCGTGTAATTGCACGATATGCGGGTGTCTGAGGGTTTTCATAATCTCGATCTCGCAGTCGAGGTTCTCCAGCAGCCGCTTCTTCAGCTTGGCACGGATGACAGCTTTGATCGCGACGGACTTGCCGGTGGTCTAGATAATTAGAATGGAGTAATCAGCATCAGAGACCAGGACAATCGCGAATCAGCAGAGCAGCTTACCAGTTGTTTGCCTTTGTACACCAGAGCAAAAGAGCCTTTGCCTATCTCGCTACCGATACGGTAGCCCTCAATGTTTTCCATCGGCGGCGAACCGCGGCTCTTGTGGTGGTGGCGGCGTTCTTCGCGCTCGCGTTCGCGTTCCATCACGCACACACGAGCGAGACAACCGACAAGGAAGATGTGGCGCCGTCAGAGCTTCACAGACTGGGCGCTGGAACAGCAATAATATATATAAAAAAAAGAAGAATAAACAGATACAAGAGAAAGGAAAGATAGGGATAAAAAGAAGGGGAAGAAGAAGGGGAAGGAGTAGCGCTTAGCAGGGAGGGGAAAGCCGGCAGCTTAGCTAAAGTTGGGCAAACACGCGCAATAGTCCCGCGGAGCACGCTTGATTTCAGCTGGGAGCGTAGAGTGTGTCTCCGAAGGCCGGGTAAATTCCGCATACGCCATCGCCGGATGAGTCAATAGTTAGCACTAGCCACCTGTGCGCCTCACAAGCGCCACGCACCAGCCCAGATTCTGGTCGGCAGATAAGTGTCGCGTGCATGCAGTGTAAAGCGGGTACTAATACACGGCGCTTAATAACGCATGACAACCTAGAATACGTAGCCAGAATAAGCTGATAAATCACCCTCAATGTGTCGTTTGTGGCGCAATTACTCATGTCCCAAAGTTGGGAGAATTGGGCATAGGTCAGTTTGCAGCAAGATGCAGTCCAAAATGAGTAATTAATTGGCTGGGTTCTCTTTATTCCTAATCCTAAATAACTACTACAATTGAGTGCCGTAAACAAATCAATGCAGCAAATAGCAAATACTAGCTTATTGTTATGCTCTGACAACCAGCGAACCGCTGATAACTAACATCCATACCCAACATAGAAACCAACCTCATCGTCGAGCTCCTGCGGCTGGTACTGCCGCTCCAGATGGTGTAGACAACGACCTTAGAATCCCAGGCCGCTTCGAACTTGAAGACGATGAGCCACGTCTCGACCTAGGCTTCATCTCTTGATCGCATTGTAGAGGCCAGTATCTTTCATGCATCGGCGTTACTATGCTGTCGACCCCGTCAGTCTCTGAGTTCTTCGGTGACTGTACTGGTGTGACGGGATCACAGTTAGTGTTCTGTTGATCCCTTTGCTCTTGCGGGGGTCCTCGTACACTCAAAGTACCCACCTCATCCACGTAATCTGTATCGACGCTAGGAGGAAGAATCATAAACTGCGAACTTTGTAACGAGTTCGGGGCCTGATGATAATGATTCATATCAGATGCTGATGTTCGGACAGCTGCTCGAGGACTAGAACCTAAGGACTGCGTCGCGTACTGTAAACTTGATGATCCAGCGGACGGATTAATTTCAAACGAAACCCGATGTTGTAGCTGCCCCGAATGATTTTTCGTCCCATTGCGGCTATGGGCCGGGTTACCTCGCATATTCTGTATACTCGACGCTCGCGAAATAATACTTCGCGCACCAGGAGTTGACGGTTGTGATCGACTCAAATTTGGCGACGTAGGCGACCGTGTTTGATAAGCGTACCCGTATCCTGTACCTCGCGGGAGCGAGTAATTAAAATAATTGTATGAATGACCATCTCCGCTTGTTCGACGTCGATATGCACGAATAGGAACGTACAGCGAAGGTGGTGAAAATCCAGAAGAGAAATTTGAAGGCTGCTGCATCAAACTTCGAGATCGCAATCTTTGTCTTCGCGACGAAGAACTTTCCGAAGACGGCGATAATGGCGCAATCGGCATCTCTAACGATGGTTCCATTAATGCCTTCGTTTCTACTGGACTGCCAATGTCAAAATCTGTATCTTCTGGGTATATACCCATCATATAACCACCATCCTCATCTTGATCAGTTTCAGAGTCCTCTTCTTCCGCATTATCCATTGCACTTTCCACCGAGTCTGTTTCTTCAACTTCTATACTCTGAGATGTAGCAATCTTCGTATACTCATTGTTTTCCAAACTGATCTCTCTTTCAGCGTTTTTAACTGACGTACTACTAACTTTCAAGCCTGGTTTTGCCAACGAAACTGTACTTCCAGACGCAATAATTACCCTCTGACTTTCCTGAGCAATAACGTCATAAGATCTTCGCCTACGGCTCAAGACATTTTTCTGCTCCATAGCAAAGGATGCAACATTAAGCTTCTTTGACCTTGATACAACAGAGTCCATAATAGTCCTTGATCGAAGTTCCATAATTGCCGCATCAAGAGCAAGTTCAATCGCACAGTGATTCCTTATAATGGATATTCGAGACCAAGTTGCTCGCTGTCCACGCATCCTTGCATCTTGTAAAAAATCTGGTGTCGGATTCTTGAGAATTTTCCCCAGTTCTGATACATAGACTTGAGGAAGAATAGTGATGTCTCCTGAGTACGTTTGAGCTAGCACTGAACGCAATTTTGTACATAAATTAGGCAGAATTCCCATTTCGGATGTCAACAGAAGTCTATGTGTTGTCTCTGAGACTGCCAAAGCCATCAAAGATTCCGATAGCGCCGAAGACTTTGCGAGTAAATTCCCAAAAAAACCTGTAGCAATCTTTCTTGTTTTCTCAGTCGTAGACTCCGCCTTGTATATAGTACTAACAACCGACTCATTCATCGCCGACATATCCGGAGTGATTCCATCCGAATACTTCAAGAATGGAACAACATGCGGATTAACCTGAGAGACAATAAAATGATTAACATTAAACATTTCATTCAACCGTGACATTGGAAGATCGTTATCAACTGATCCATCAATCCACCGTTGGACTGTTGGATTCCACGGCACAGGCTGATTAGTACGAGGATCTTTAGCTAGAAGAGTGTGTGAAGAAAAGATAAATGGAACGGAACATGATGCGCATCTATAGCAATTAGTGATCACGCTTGAAGTAACTTAAATGAAGACTTACACCGCAGACCAGATATATACATTTGGAGCAGTTAGGTAGTTCAACAACCGAGGCGGCTCATACATACTAGCACTTGACACAGGTATATTGAGTACTCTTCTTGTGCGATTATAAGCTTCTTGAAACGTTAGATTTCCCAACACTTCTTTCATGGATGTTGCAAGATAAGAAATATCACTCCAAGCCCCATGTTTTAAAAACCGAGCAATACGAGTCCAGACAGATTCCTCATTTCCAGTTTCCTCGAAAACGTCCAGATTAAAATATTGAAAATTTGCAAGAAGCTCAGGTAACTCTTGATCGCTACGAGTACATAAAGCCGAAGCAACAATTGCACCCGCCGATGATCCAGATATGATTTTTGGGAGTAAATTTGCCTGCAAAAGAACTTCTATCACACCCGAATGAAGCATTCCCATTGTTCCACCACCAGACAGAAGTAAAGCAGTACGACCAAATGCATGGCGAGTACGTAATAATTCGTCGAGTTTAGTACTGTCATCAACGTAGCTTACTTCGTCACCTTGCAGTCCAGCAGGGATAGGACAATTAAGCACAGTCTTTAGAGACATTTCGCATTCGGAAATATAATCGTCAATAAGATACTTGGTTCCTATATGAGAATGATTGTAAAGCTATATGCAGTTGTAAGCAAACATTCTGGAACTTGATATCAAAATCTGTACCTCAGCATTTCCAATATTAGCGGGATTCCTAGTCAATCCGGTTCTCAGCAGAAACAGCAATTTTAAATAGTCTCCATTTTCCCTCGCGCTTTTCATTTCATCAAGCTTTATTTGTAGCAACTGATAATCATATTCGTCCGAGACTGGATTTACTTTCCATGCATCATATCCTAATAAATAATCAAGCTCCTGAGACGCTCGAGCCCATTCATCGTAAGATGTAGCATATTTTTGTAGCACCCTTGCTACCTCAAGCCTCTTATTGTAGTTTTCAGTCTCAGAATACGCGGCGGCTTCAGTCGACGGAGAGCCTGCTAGACCAGTAGCAGAATCTCGTCGACCACCTCCCGCAAGAAGCGAATCGCCAATATTGTGGAACTTGTTGGCGACTCGAGTAAGTCGATTAGATAAACCGCTAAGCAGTCCGTCGTTCGACGATTCAGCTGGTCCGATTTGAGCGCTAGGAGCTAACGTATTTATAGATTGTGGTCGATCGTGAGAAAATGCGATCGAAGAGAACAAAGCTGGCATCACTCCGTCAGTATTTAAGAGTAGCAATTATACTCCACGACTAAAGGATATGATTTTTCCGTCCATTTATTGTGTAGAAACGTCAGATTTCGTAAAAATACTAAATGAACAAGGCGAGTAAATACTATATACAAAACTGAAGCGTGCAAAGGCCCCTTTACAGCTGCTATCTCCACACTGGTTGTTTGGCTTAGCTTCATGAAACCCCGCCGTCGAGCTCGATTTGCACATGACGGCGTATCTAAACTTTAAATACAGTCTCACATGAGAAAAGTGGGTTTACAGATTTTCTAAATCTACCTTTCACTTCTGGCAATGGGCCTTGCGTGCTCAGCTCATCTCTTTATCAGAGTCTCCCAAGTATGTACACTACCACTACCAGGTATTGGCCCGAGGACGTCATCCTCCGGTAGTACTTCCTTCTTGTAATTCTGATAAAACTCCCATTAAGTTGTACTGGCCTTGGCCAAAATCTTTAAAACTTCACCTGAGACGAACGAAATTTCATATTAGAATAATCATTTTATACCAACTTTTATTCATTACACTACTGTACATCTACTGTTATACAATCGAGCTAACAATTCAAATGGGTTGCGAGTGTAACAAAAGTAATGCAAGAAAGGTTTTAGTTTTTGTTTCGGACTAATTAGCATTTTCATCTGCCTGTTCACTTATGTCTCAGTTGATAATTTTAGGAAACATTATTCACTTTCCATGGATTTATCAGCTAGAAAAGAAATTCTGATTTGTATCAAGACTACACAGTCTTCTGAAGACCATCATCGTACATCGACTTTGGAGCATGCTTTAATATAAATTACCCATTTCGGGTTAGGTGTCAGGCCTCTTCCGGTTTTGTGCACTGAAACAAGTGAAGTTCTGTATTGAGTTTAGGGTATTAGAAAATAGGAATATGAAGCAGCCATTTATGACGACCGTCAGCAAAGTACTAGTGCACGACGGCAGGTTAACCGAAATACTCTGTAGACACAAACTTTATACCTTGAATAATTTTTTGCAATTTCAATTGCTCACTAAATCATACATACAAAACAGAAACCTCGCTGCACAACCTCCCAAAAACTCACGAAATAATTTACAATAGCTAATAATACATACCCTAGAAAATACATAAAAATACATAAAAATACATAAAGAGATACTATACAAGTCGCATATAATACATGATCTTATTCTTCATTTGTAGTTGATGTTTTCTCCGTGTCGGTCTTTGTAGTGACGAGTGTAGCTTCTTCAGACGTACCTTCATGATTTATTACACCTGTAGAAGGCTCGACAGATGTGTTTTTGATAGGTTCAACTGTGGAAGATATATCTTTTGACAATACTGGAACTGGTTCTCTATCAAAAACCACTTCGTGCTCAGATACAGCAGGAGAAACAGATGTTCCGACAACTTGTGCAGATTCTGGTATTGACTGCACAACACTTGTTGGCGCCTCTTGAGCTGTAGCAGACCTCTTATTCGTCGCGACTCCATGAGTTACATCTTGAGTGTTGGTAGGTACCTCAGTCGTCGTAGCTCCATGAACTACTGCAGATGAAACAGTTGTCGCGGGTGCAGCAACCATAGCAGGTGCATCGGCTGCAGAAGTTGCATCTTGAGTGTTGGCAAGTACCTCAGTCGTCGCAGGTGCAGCAACCGTAGCAGGTGCATCGGTTGCCGTAGTCGCATCAGTCGTTGGAGAATCATCGCTTTTCTTGGCCAAATCTGCAATAGGAGATGTTCCAACCGTAGTAATTTCAGTAGGAGCTAATGGTGCATCAGTAACATCCATATTTTCAGACCCAACAGAACCAGAAGGACCAGGAGTTGACGTAGCGATTGGACTACTAATTGCCTCAGGAATATCAACAGCAATAGCCTTATCCGTCGTGTTCGACAAAGTTGGTGCAATTGGTTTTACTTCGCTCATAGGCGTGGACTTCATTGCAAAAGGATGTAGAGGAAGAGGAGAAGGAAGGACTGAAGGATTAGGAGATCTCAACATCGCAAGTGACGGTGGAAATCCCATTGATCTTATTTTCTTTGCCCGATCATCTGGTATTTCAGTTGCCGATTTGACGAGTTCACGTGGTCGAAAAGGAGGTCTTGAAAATGGTGGTCGTGGAATATTTGGTAAAGAAGCTTTTGGTCTCGTGAGTGATAAAGGCGGACGTGTTAAAGAAGGAGGAATCGGGAACGGCGGCGGTGGTGCTGAGCCAGGTCTGGCGTTAAACATAAAAGGGTCCGATGAGGATTGAGATGTTCGTCGAGGTTGTGCTGGATTAGGCCTATTGAACTCTTCTCCATCTTCATCTCGAGAGTGTTTTCTTGAAGGGAATATAGTCGATGAAATTGAACTAGACCGTTCATTACGAGCGTTATCTGATTCTCCATTCAAACCATTTATATCTCCAGCAGCAACACTATCTGCATCAAGAAGCACACCTTTTTCCAGCAACGAACCAAATGCTTGCATCAAAGCAGCTTGATCAATTCCTTCAGCCTCTAAATCAATATTCATTGCAGCCATGGTTCTTGCAGCTTCAGCCATATCAATTTGTTGACCATCAGGTAAAGTAAGAAAATTATTTTGACCTTGATCATTGGCATCCGCATCTGCCATTTCTTGATCAGTTTGATGAGCTTCGTGTTGTAAATGACCATTCTCATTTTGTGCTATAGCAGGACTTTGGGATTGAGTTTCATCAAAAGCAAGACCGATAGCTGCCACTTCCGGGTCTATATTGAGTGACTGTGTGAGGCTTTCGTTATTCTCGCCAGGCTGACCCTCAATGTCGGCAACATTATCGCCATTCTCCATCTGCTCTTGATCCATATCATTTTGACCATCTTGCTCTTCACCTTCCATTCCATCAAGCATAGTTGTCAAATTTTTAATCAAATTAGGATCCTTAGCAAGTTGTAGTAACATAGCATTGAACTTCTCCACATCAGCTTCGCGTCCCATGATTTCAGTAAGAGCAGCTTGTAACTCTTCTCCAATTCCAGCTTGACCAAAGAGACCTCCTAGAATACCATTGGCGGAGCCAGCATCTCTTCCTGCTTGTTGTTGCCTTGCGATTCGCTTTTCGCGGCGTTTTTGAAATTCTGTCTCAATCCATTCAGATTTAGCTTCGGAAACTTCTTTGCCAAACAGAGTATCAGCACGGCGAAAAACACGACCTCTGAGATCATTATCTTTGTCTATATGTAAAAGTTAGTAACTGAGCTCTAATACGAGTGACGCAAACGAAGTGCCTACTTCTTTCATCATTGATTTCACGCCATCGCTTCTTTCTAATTCTATTCAAGAGCTTCAGCTTCTGTCGTTGCTCAGGAGTAGCAGGAGGAGCCTTTTTCCGAGGACGCTTCCGTTTTGCGCGAACACCATCTACACTAAGTAAATTAGAGTCATAAATGTCATCATCACCACCCAACACGCTCGACAAAGCATGCGTGACAGCTTGTAGTAAAGTTGCAGGATCGATGTTTGTAGCTGCCTGCAATTGAGCGATAGCAGTTGCAGGATCGCTCAGATCCATGCCCATGATGATTTCATTTAGTTGCTCAATATTCAGCTCCTCCGCGTCAGCAGCAGCAGTGGATTCTTCTTGAGATGGTTGCTCCTGCTCTTGCGCTACAGTGACCTCCACTGTTTCAATTTGGATTTCAGCTCGTTGCTGTATAGATTCAGTCGGAGCAGGTTCAACAGAGGTTATGTCTTGTTGCTGAACAAGTGCGTCAACTAATTGCTGGTCATGAGGCTGCAATTCCGAAAGATCCGGAATCTGCTCAAGCTGAGGTTCGATGTTCTCAGCTGGCGCATGTTGATCATGAGGCAACTGATCAATAGCTTCAGAAGTGATTTCGGACTGGGGCTCATGAGGAACTTCTTGGTCAGGTTCGACATGCTCCTCAGTTTGTGGGAATGAAAACTCGCCAGCGAGAAGACGTTCCATAACATGTTGCTGCAACTCTTCCGGTGACAAGTTGTCGAGACCATTTTGCTGTAATTCAAGAGCCAGAGCGGCAACTTGTTGCTGTAGTTCTTCAGAGAGTACTATACTTTCTTCTTGAGAAGGTGCTTCGAGATTTGGATCATTAGCAATTTGTTTTTGCTGGCCTTCCTGCTGCTGTTGTTCATGCTGTACTTCCTGCTCTTGCTGTTCTTCCTGCAGCTGTTGACCTTGCAACTGTTGATCATGCAACTGTTGATCTTGCAGCTGTTGATCATGCAGCTGTTGATCTTGCGGTTGCTGCTCTTGCAAATGCTCTCGCAAATTCTCTTGTATTTGTTCATGTAATTGGTGATCAGCCCGCGAATCAGGCATAACTTCAGATGCTAGTTGTTCAAAGTGCGAGACATCGAAAGGCTGACCAGATTGTGGAAGATCATGAGCTTCAATATGTTGTGACACGTCAAATGTGTGCTGCCCATCATCAGGGTGATCGAAATTCAAATCCTCAACATTGAATGCGTCGACTTGCTCGTTAAAAGCAGGGGTGTGACGATCAGATTCAGTAAGAGCATGTTGCTGATCAAAAGCCGAAGTCTGGTTAAGTAATTGCTCTAAGCTTTGACTATCGGAAGATTGCTGAGCCTGTTGTAGAACCAATTGTTCCATGACTTGCTGCAAATTAACAGCATCTTCACCGGTTCCATCGAGAGATATACCGGCAGCAGCAGCAGCTTCCTGCAAGAGAGCAGCGATATCCGGTTGCTCCTCACCATGCTGACCTAGCAAGCCTTGCTGCTCATTGTTTTCAGTAGCACCTGTCGAAAGAAGATGCTCTGCTAATAGACTTTCAGCTTGTAGAAGTACATCTTGATGCTGCTGCTGCTGCTCATCCTGCAGCTCAGACTGTGGATTCTGTTGAGCATCAGTCTGCTGTTGTTGCTCATGCAACTGCAACTGCTCTTGATCGTGCTGCTGCGGTAACTGCTGATCAGTCTCCGATGCACCATCAGGAGCCGGAGACGCGCTCATGACGCGAAGTCGGGGTCGAGGACGACGAGGACGAGGACGACGACGCGGCTGCGGGGGCCAGCCGCGCTCAGTGCGGCCGGTGGGGGCGGGGCAGGGAGATTAGAGAAAGAAAGAGGATAAGGGTTTAGTCCCAAAGCGGCGAAACGAGGGCGAGGGCAGCGCGGTGAAAGTGGAGCGGGTTTGGCGCAGAGAAAGCGACTGGGCAAAACCAGAAACAAGACTGCGAAGTGGGACTGCTTTGTGACTGCGAAAAAGGTTTTTCTGTGCGCGATTTCCTAGGGCTCGACGGTCAACCTAACCCAAGCGCTTACATCTATAGAAAAGTTAAAAGGGGTTTGTAGGACTCGTCACGTGAGTAAGAGACGCGCAACCTGCGGCTGTAGGTCAGCTCTTGGCAGAGCTCAGTCCATGTGCTGACGCAATTACGCAAGTACGAACAGCAGCGGTTCAAATATCCAATCTCAAGCAATAAAGCATAAATATGATTTAGCAGATGTAAATTGTAGCATCGGCTTTTAAAGTCAAAAGCACAGTAAGCACAGTAAGACTAAGCAGCAGATCAATTCGAAATTCTTCCGAAAAGGCCGAGCCGCAGTGGCTTGCTTAATGCAGCGCCACAGCGTACGTCATCAAAAACCCGTGCGGCGCTCACCCGCGGCTGTCCGCTCTAATTTATTAGATTTCGAGACCGCGCATTTCCGATCTGCGGTCGGCCTTCGCAGCTTGTTTCTTTCACTTCATCTCCTTCGTCAAGGACAGATTGGTTGCTTTTAATGAAGTTTGCATCGTCTTCTGCCGTAGTTTTGTGCGGGGCGGCTCTGCTCGGCTCAATTCCGTCTGTTCGAGGTAAGCTTGCTGATCGATATCTTTTTGTTTGGGTACGATATTCGCCGACTGTTGACTAACCGCCGCTGCCAGCTGAGCCGCGCGCCGTTGCAGCACCCGGTCCCTGGGTCGACTTCGAGCCAGGTTCCGCTGCGAACGCGCCCGCAGACGCGTTTTTGCAGGAGCGCGACGCGTACGCGGAGGTCGCGGAGAGCGGCCGCTTCGAGCTCGAAAAGCGTACGAATCCAGGGGGAACGTACACCCCGACGCCCGTGGAATGTCCCGTCGACAGCGACGGCAATGTGCAGCGTCTCGTTCGCAGCGCGTCGTCGCTTTCCCGGGAAGAGCAGGAGTTCGTTGCTGCTCGCCACAATG